>JAHPZR010012557.1:92500-112006 GCA_019787425.1 Platygyra sinensis | reverse complement strand
TTTTACATTTTTTCAAGACTAAAAGATCGTGGTCTAAGGTTGACGAAGGGAAATTCTTATATCGATCAACGTTTAATGTTCTCTTGCCGACTTTTATTTCTAAGACCAATGAACGTCGTAATATGTGGTCTGTTGGGGAAAAGGGACTGCTTGTGAAAGTAGCTTATCCTTTGAGAAAAAAGAATCCCTGATTTCCTCTTCGTCAGTTCTTCACCGTGCGAAGTCGGTGAACACATATGTGCAGCAAGCGACGAAATCCGACGAAATCAGCTCTTTTGGTAACTCATGCTCGTGTGGCACTAAGATCTTAGAGGTGCAGTGAAGCATACTCGATTTAAAGTCATTTTATAAGCACGACGATAAGAGAAAGGGTAGCAAAAAAAAAAATTCTTAGCAGTAATAGCAGTAACATCTCTCTGGTAGTATAAATTGTCTGTTGGTATATTTTTGTTCCAATGAAACTGTATTTCCAGGAGCTTTAATTTAGTTTAATACCAGTATAAACATGCAATTATTGCATTTTGGGAGTTTTGGCAAGATTTGTCCAGATTTAATCTTTTTTTGCTCAAAATATTTTGGAGAACTATAAACACTGTAAGAAAACTCAAGTGAAGATGGGAAAACTAGATATGGAGTCACTCTAGCTGGTGATTCGTCAGTGTTTCAATTGATTGCATTCTTCATTCTCTCAAGTTCGTCTATAATTCGATAAAAACACAAACAAATTTCTTTCTTTCTTGATAAGTGTGCTAAATGAAATGTTATGAAATATTTTAATGCTATTCGGTTGTTAACTTTGGTTTCTTGAAGTGCCTTGAATCTACAGTCAGCCGGCCGAGCCCTCAAAACAAATAATCTCATTGTGTGCCGTCTGTAGACTACTCGACTTACACATAGTGCCCAGATTTACAACAGGAATACTCAAATATGATTCGTTTTTTTAATGAAATGCTTTCAGAAATACAAATATATTAGAAAATGTTTGTAAACAGCCATTGAAGTACACCTATAAGCAGTAGGAATCAAATGTTATCGATCTGTTGTTTCTTTAGTCTCCAAGCCTTTGAGCTTCATTTCCTCAGTTTAATTTTTTTTGATAATTCCGCTCAACTTGAGACCTGATCCAGTAAGAACATACGTCACCAGTGCTATCATCTAGCAGCATTCTTCTACAAGTGTTTGGAGAGTAAAGAAAGTCTAAAAGTTTAAAATTATTTAATTAAATTAATCTTTCGATCGCTTTTGTGTTTCATTTCAAACTACAACATGAGGATTTCTGTTAACATTGTTCTCTCACCGGTTAACATCCCTTGAAAATATGAGAGAGAGGACTTAGGCAGGGATTTAATCTCTGCGTTTGATTTTAGCCCAATATGGGCAAGGCAAGCTCTTGCCAGTATCACGATAAAATAAACTGTTGAAAGCAGTTCCCTAGGCCCTTGGATGGTTAATAATGCACCATCGCACTGGATTCGAAACCACTTTGAACTGTTGGGTCTTCCAGTGATAAGCAGCCTGCCGACAGTTTTATCGAAGTGTTCTGCCGTTCTTCGTGCTGCTTTTTTGTGATCGCTGACATTTTCTTTCCATTTAGTGGCTACAATACATACCATATTTTTGTTTTAATCCTATAACCCTCAAAACAGTCGACGCGTGGTGTTGAACGCCCAAAGTACCACGCTAATACGCTTCTATCCGGTTCCCGAGTGATTAATTTTCACCATATGATGGCTGAAATCTACTGTGTTGTACTAGTTAGTAAAAGACATTTCTTCACTTCATTTGTTCAGTCCTAGGTGGTTATACCCTGCGAGCGGAGTCTCCTTTGATCTTCCTAGACAAGGAGACTCTGCTCGCAGGGTAGAGTGGTTACGGGGCATTTCAATTTTACTGTAGTATGAAGCTGTAAGTAGTGTTTTAGAAGGAATGCAAGTCCATCGTAGGTTTTATGGTTGCCAGTGTTTCCATCACCCGTCCGGGCTCGCCCAAAAGTTTGTCTGCCAGTGATTGCACCGGCTCCTGACTGAAGGACTCACCAAGAACAGAGTTTGGTCGACAAGAACTTGACACAAAACCCTCGATATGTAGACAGACGGAGAGCATTCCGTGCTGGACAGCCTTAAAACTTTTAAATTTGATTAAGCCATGAAAAAATGCGACCTCCCATGACACCTTTTCTATCACAGAACTAGCTAGAAACGTAGGTCCATTTGATCGCTGTATTTGCGCGTGCATTACCTATTCTTTGCACACAGACTGCTGTGTTTGCCTTTCTGCTTTTCTGCTTACACCGAGCCGTACATCACTGTTGAAAACCAAGCTTCGTAACCCTCCCCATCTACCCGGAACCTCATTAATATTCCAAGCGAAGCTCCTCTCGGAAAACTGTTCGCTTCTCGGAACAGATTATGTCCGCGTACAAATATCCTAGCATATTTTCGCGGCAAATGGAGGCTATTATTTATATACCTCACAGCTGATGAGTTTCTTCAGTGCTGTCACCCACGTACTCCTAATTGAATAAGGAAGGCTATTTACACATGCACACAATAACCTTTGAATAGAATCGAGTTTTATTTCATTAACCCGGTCTCGTCTGCTGAACAATATAAGAATAAATTATCTTTCACACACCACTTATTTATGTACAAAGTCTACAGTAGATAAATGACCTTAACACACCGTGGGTCGCGCGATAAAAAAGTCTTATCATCTCTACTGTAAAAAGTAAATATACCAAAAAGACCACCCAGTGTAGTAAAATAAGCAGAAATCCTGCTACTATACTAGTGGACAGGACGTAAATAAACTCTAGGAAGGCCATCTTCACACTAGCCTACAGGATGCCTTATTTTCTTTGTCTAATTGTAGTATTATAACATCGAATATAAATTAGAGTACCACTACAATAAAAAAGCTTAGGTGATAAAGAAATAAAGCAAATTTCAAATTTGAAACAAAATTATACCCATTTATCACTTCATTAGCTAGCAATATACATCTCCTAACAATCTTCCTCTGTTGAACCCCGTACCGGCCGGGGATTTCGTGACTATTGTAGCACCGGATTTAGTGGTATGTTGAGGACACCCCGGTTCAAACTCATATCACGCTTAGAATGACTTCCCAATGAATTATTCAATTAAGAAAGAAAAACTGAATAAATCCGGCTCGATTTTTGTTTTACTTGATGGTGCGCTATATTTCACATGATGCCATATAAGACGATTAACTTCATCTGGAGTTTAATCTTGAAGTATCCGTCCCGTTTGAATAAATGCCTGATATTTTACCGGGAGAGGAGAACTCAGGTCAGAATGTTTTCAAATTATGTAAAATTTAATCAGGTGCACGCTAGTCACCTACTTCAGCTGTTTCTTACAGAGACCCAAAAATGTAACATTTTAACATAACACACCCATTATGTATCACTAATCACTGCAACAAACCTGCAAAGTTTGGCAAACACAACCGCGCTTTTCTGCTAAAGGATACATAAAATTAACATTTTGCATAAAATTATTCTATTTAGTAATGCCTACAAGGAATTTCTATGTTTGCATGGTGACTGTCCTGTTGTTATCACGCAATTTATCCCAGGAACGCCAATACCTTATGTATGGTAAAATTATATATATGAAAAGACAAATCAAGCGCAGATATCTTTCAATACATAAACGCACGCACGCAAGGTCCGGGGCAAGGTCCATAAAAATCGATATTTACAGATACATTTCCTAAATGGCTTACTGAAATCCTGCTGCTACACGACCTTGGCTTTTTCGCATTCTTTTAGCCAGTGACATATCATACTAAACTTTTCTAAGGTTTCCTCCTTATCGTCTTGTTCAAGTGGGTTGCCATCATCACAAGGTTCCTCTAAATATTCCTCGATAGGCGAATCATTCACGCGGTCACAGGTGTTAAGTTTTTGTTCCTCATTCAAGGTATCGGTTGGTGTGTGACTTTCGAAGACGGAAACGTTAACACAGTCTTTTCCTGCGGTAAAAGCAGTGTATGGCTTGATTAAAGGTAGAGAGTGGCTTTTTCGCAGAACCTTCTTGTTAGCGAGATTCATCGCTGTCCGATCGCTAACTTGCTCAGAAACAACCACCAAACGCCCTCCATTCGATTCAACTTTGCGCGAGACGGCATCCTCTCCGTTTAGGTAACCACTAGAGGCAATTTTGGTTCCTCTTAAATTCTTTTTCTGCGAGTCTTCTCCTTGAGTCGTTTTCCCCAATGGAGGCAAACACGAGGAAGATCGTACTTTAGGCACAGTTGGTTTTTGTTTATGTTCTTCTAGGACTTCAAGAAAATGTTCGGAAGGCCTTCTAAACAGGAACGCACGATCACCGTTTGCCGGTGCAGTAAAAGGTGGACTTAAGTCTCTCTCAGAGAAAGTTGAACCATGTTTAGAGCTAGAAGCGCTCATCGTAGAGGCGGAAAACAAACGCTCTCTTCCACCCACAGCGTTTGTGGTCTCGCGGCTTTTGTTATTTTTCTGCTCCGTAGAATGGTTAAGGCAGTTCAGAATCGTAGGAGGCGATATTTTTCCACGTAATGGAAGTAGGCTATTGTGTGTCTTCTTCATCATTAGTATTTCCTTCATATTGTTCTGTGAGCGGCAAGGTATGTCACCTGGTGTCAGAAGAAGTAAAATAGAGTTTGTTGTCAAAGGCCGCCAAAAATCAACACGGCAAGAACATTTAGGAATGTACCCCGTATCGATTACCCCAACTTTTCTTAAATAAATGACCTGTCATCTAATTCTGTTCCGGTTTGCATACCTTCACCTTGACTTAAGCCCATTAAATGCATCAAACCAAGGCAATACTGCTTATTATCAACTTCCTGTCGTTTTCAAGGGCTATACGGGAATTAAAGTTCTTAAGGTTTGAATGTAAGAAACATTCTTTGATGTTAAATCCGAGTTCTTGCTCGCGTGATTTCCAACTTGCAGACAAATTAACAATGAGTCTATAAGAGCTCCCGCATAGCAAACAAACTCTTATATTGGCCCTTTGTTCACTCGCCGGTCGGCAATTTTATTGCACATAGGTTTACACAGTTCAATTAAAGTGAGAAAACAAAGCATTACCCTACAAACACAGTTTTTATTTGGAGTACATGCCATGAAGCCCGTTTTATGACGGTTTGTTAGTAGAAGAGCATATTTGTTTAATCAATTAAGACAAAGATCTGCTTTAGGTTAAGCCCCGTGCATTTTATGCAGAGCTGAATGGGAATGACGATCCCATGAAATATAACGGCTTTTTCAGGCTGCAGTCACCACAGACTGCAACCTTTTGCCGCATGGTCCCCAAAACTCAAGCTGTGAGACAGATGATTGTATCGCGTTGTAGAGAAGCATTGGCGCAGTGAAGTTAAGTTGAGTTTGCAGTTTGTTAGGAGGTAGAAATCATGAACAGCTCTTTACAAAGTAGTATGTGAACAAAGCAATGAAGTTAAGGTAGAAGCAACGTGAGGGAAGCCGGTTAGAGCAGGATCGTTAAGTAACGTTATCATCACTGATTTGGGCAGCCTGTGGTTGCTTGAGGTTGTTTTAAACAATTTCGAGAGGATAACGAATTACAAACAATCCAGAATGCCCAGCGCAGGAAATACAAAATAATTAACTCAATCTTGGATAAATAGAGAAAACATTCCAATCAAGTTTCCAGAATATAGTTGTACTTACCTTGAGACTTACAAGAACAAGTTAAGTTGTTGTTAATGAGGAATGGGAAGGTGAAGGAAGTTGATTTTCTCGACGTGCAAACCTTTGCACTTTGGCGTGATGCCGTGATTGTATTCTTATCCAGGTGGCTTAAAGTAAACTCGATTAAACTGATATTCTGTTTATCTGTCAATTAAAATTACTCCAGTTATCCAATCGCTTATCGATCTGGCTTCACGTGCTGGGTGCATGTCTTGCATGTCTTGCATGTCACGTTAATGTACGACCGGGTTTAAGTTATATAACATTAAACAACGCGAAACGGAACGGCCGTTTCAGCTATTTGAAACAATTTTTTTTAAACCATGGATTAATTAAGTTAATTACTTAAAAGTCTCCAAATTAAAACCGCAAAGTAGAGCTCGCTTTACTGTGCTTTGATGTTCAGCCACTGGTTTTCAAATCCTCCAAAGTGAATACACTGTGAACCTGCACGTGAAAACACTTGGCAGTAAATGTCAGAATCCGGGGTCAGACATTATAGCTACTATCCTCACGTGCGACTAACCGTTCTCGCCGGTCCGATTACATAACAAAACAATAAAAGCTCGATGCTTAGAGGTCAGGTCTGTCCATGTTGCATAGGATTTTGTAGGCATTCATTATGCAATATTTTCAGTTTCTCATTCTTTCAAAATAAATAAAATAAATATATAAAATAAAGAAAAATCCCACGAAACATATCTACAGTTTGAAGAGAAATAATACCGGTACTTGAAAGAAGACAACAGTAATAAATCAAGAAAGACAGCTAGCTGGGCGGATAGTTATGTGCTAAATAATTCATCAAATGGTGCAGACAACTGGTTTCTCATGATCATTACGCCAATCAACCACATCACAACAATATGTAGATAAACCTAAATAATGTGTGTAAATTGCAGTGATTAATGTCAGTGATTAATTACATCTTCATTCGTCGACAGTAATCATGTACTATGTTGCAATAAGCTACGCACAACTGGCTAAAAACCATAAAAGTTTATTCCCATTAGATAAAAAGACGGTTTCTTCAGAACACTGAGTAGATTAGCAAATTTGCTTAACCGCAAAATCAATCTCCTCCATTGCAAATATCTAGGTTTCAAGAAATGTTTAGAAGTGTTGCCAAACTGGAAACAGGTATTGATCACACCTGTTTTTTTTTTTTCTTAACAGTAAGGCAAAATGTACCGTACATGGCCTAAAGCCGTCTGCTTCTTTCTTACTAAAATTGTTAGACAGAACTTTAACCTAAACAACGTGGTTGGTAGTTCGCATTCACGAGCAATTATCAATTAATTTTAATGGCTGACAATCGCTTTTTCCGAATGTCTACTTTCCACATTTTCATTGGACAACGTGAAGGCACACGTGATGTTACTTCTGCAGCCATTGTAATAGTACTCACGTGCAATTTTGTTGAGTATTAGATTGTGCAATAATACTCTGAAGATTCTGAACAAGTGAAGATTAAGTAGGTCTTCGACTACCTTAGGCAAAAAGAGGTAAAATGGTAAAGATATGTTATGCCGAAACATATAGCTGGAGGTTGTTGATTTGAAAAAGTTGTCTCTGATTGACACGTTGTAATGGGTACATCTCAATGTTAATTTGCACAGCGGGATATCTCCAACCTGAAAAAGCGCATCGCTAAACTGCATTCCGCTTACCCTTTCTGGCGTATCTAGTACTCAGGGATCAGTAAATACGTTCAAGTGCTTGTGTAAATCTGGCATGTGATCACATCGTGCAGGTTAGCGTGACATTAAAAGTTTGAGGCGGGAAAAGCGTCTCTGTTCCTGGTGTCCGGTTCCTAGTGTGTGGTTTACACTACTAACAACATGATATAATTACGTGACAATGTAACGACGTACTGACTAACGACATCACGAGTGGAGATAACGACATAACAGCATAACCACATCAGGACATCACGATATCACGACATCACGACATAATCCGCACGTCACGACAAAACGAAAAAACAGAGGAAATCACAACCGTGAAGGAGGTTTTTGGATACTCGCGGATCGGTCATGAAATTAGCATAGATTTTGATGATTTTACTTCCCCGTTTACTCCTTAGTTTTTGTTTCGATTGACAAGATATATCAAACACTCGAAACAGTGTTTTATCGGTTATCCAAACACCTCGAATTTCGTCAAAAATCAACTCCGCTGCGCGTCGTATCTTCAACTCTCTTCTCGGTGTTTGGATATCCCAATGAAACACTGTCTCTCGTGTTTGATGTATTACGTCAAGATGTTCACACTGCTAACATAACGACATAATGTTCTTATGTTGTCGAGCCTAGTACACACTAGTGACATAACAACATAGGAAGAACCTTATGTTGTTATGTTCGTAGTGTGAACTTCATAACCTAATTACATAATACATAAGAAAAAAATCTCTTTGAGCTTTTGGCCTCACGAGCCCCAAGAGGGCTTGCGTGGGAGGCTAATAGCTATTCGTTTTTGAAAAAAAAATCTACAAGCATTTTAAGAGAGATCCTAGTTTCTTTGATCTTGATTAACTTTTAAAACACAGCCACGCCCTTCAGTTTTTGGAACATGTTTCGATTTTCAAACATCATCATTAACGATGAACCTTTATAAATCCAAATATTCGTTAACTGTTAAACTTGTTAAACTAACTAATAAAATGAAAGACACAGACAAGAAACTAACAAAAAGTAAACTAAAAATCCCTGTAAATAACAGTAGATAAATTTGGACAGACTAACATACCCAACTTCATTTGTTGAGTTCAGGTTTCAACTGTTCAATACTGAAAACTCTCTTTTATTTTAAGTTGAGAATAAGTGCTGGCATGCTCGAGAATCTTAAAACAAGAAATGTCACACTTATCTCTACAACCTAAAGAAGCACTAAGACTTTTGTCCCGAAAGAGATGCTCATTAACACGTGTGTTAAAATGCCTAATGGTTTCACCAATATAACGAGCTCCACAGCTCGCACATGTAAACTAATAAACAACAAGTGTTTGAGTTTGAACGGAGAGAAAATAATTTTTACATTTAAGTCTCTGTAATACTTATTTATAAAAGATGAAATTTTTCTTCCAGTGTATGAAGAATAATAACCGATATAAGGCAACTTATAGAAGTGGCAGTTGGATGTTTCATATTTGGATGTTACTTTCTGTTATTTCTCGGAGATAAGATAATTATTACATTTGTGCTGACAATACCGTTTGATATTGATTGAGCACGCCTCGTGCAGTCCGTCAAAATCGGTAATTTCAATTCGTAACCAGCCCCGAATATGATAAAGAGTAGTTACCAAAATTAGTGATCTTTCAAGTACTGGAGGAAGTACTATAGCTATCTTATATAATAACCAAATCAATGCGCGTGCTCTGATTGGTCAATCAGCCATGGTTTTGTGCCAGTAAACTGATGGAAAATTCGCGCGTCTTCTGAATTATTATCTTATATAAAATCAAAAGACCGCAAGTTTCTATTGTTTATAGACTTATAAATCACTTGGGATGTTGAAAGAACAATCGACGAATTCAGAAATCACTCGCCTGCGGCTCGGCGTGATTTACCACTTCCAACATCCCGCGTGGTTTATCAGCCTTTTTTATTCAACTGGCATACACTGTACGAATTCCGATTTTCTGATTGGTTGATTTTTACCACGTGACACTGGGTTGTGACGAAAAAGCCTCCTTGACGTCATTATCGTGGTGTAATAGCCGTGGTGTAAATTCAACCACCACTGTCCTTACACCATGGCTTCAGCTGACTCAAAGTTTGACGATTTTTGTTTGCAGTGTATTCAATTTGAATAATAAAAATCTTAACGCATTTATTGCTCGTGAATTATCGGGATTTACCTGCACTCGTTCACTAACAATGAACTGAAAATTTTCAATTCCACGGCCTCGTGCGGTATTGAGATTTCTCGTTCATTGTTAGTGAACTTGTGGAGGTAAATCCCGATAACTGACGCGCTGAGTGCGTTAACCGGTAAATATACCATAGAAACTTGTGGTCTATTGCCTAATTAAATCAGTTAGCAGATATTCCTCGGCTTAATTGTGAAACCTCAAAAAATTCTGTCAGTGTTATCATTTACTATCGTTTTACTCATAAAATACCTCGCGAGACAGAGAATCGGCCCTTCTTTTTCTGCTCGGCGGGAGACCAGAGAGAACCTTTGCTCCCAACCGCTCGATTTCCTATCGTGAATGCGCCAACTACGTTAGCATGCCGCATGTGTCGTGCTCTGCATGAGAAACGTTAAACGGATGAATTAAACTTAAATTGGCTTCATTCAAGACTACGCCGTCCGGCGAGTCCTTGGCTAACTGCGAGCCACTGCAGATAAAGTAACAAACACAGTTTTGGAATACTTAAAAACCTAAGCTGTTTAACCCTCCTTTGGCAATGAATTGCTTGTGAGGTGAATTAATGCACAGCAATCATGAAACTGTGTAAACAGTGAAAGTTAGTTAAATTTGATAAGTTCGTGACGAACTGTTGCCAATTGCGAGTGCAACTTTGTAGCTGATCACAGCTGATATCATGTAGTCCCGGGCAGTCTCGAAAACGACAGCGTTTTGAATACTATACTTCATGCGTAAGTTATAAACCGGTTAAAACTTGTCAAAAACCAGTACTTATTGTAAATTCGTCCCGATCTGAGTGGTTTTGAGCAGAAGTTAACTCTCGTCTATCAGAGAAGGCAATCTTTGCCTTGCAGGTAACTCTTAACACCTTTTTCCTTTTAAAACTCAGTCCCATACGGGGTCAAACCAGCACACATTGACCGATACGAAAAATTAAATCAGTTAAATTAATCAATCAAAATCGTTGCCGATGGTAAGAGATAGCCATGGTCATATTTGATTATTATGCTATAGACTATCTAAATCAAAGATTAGCAGACGTTATTTTATTTTTGAGCCTCCTTACTTTGCTTAAACTGAGACTGAGTTCTCGCCGTAAACCGCCATGCATTTTCCACTTTTGTCTGAGGCGGCCTGCGGACAACGTGTGGCCGCAAGCGAATCGAAGTGTCACGCAGGATTGTGGCTCGGAACTCGTGAAACCTTTTTTGTTTTGTCATGTTGTGGCCCCCATTTCAGTCCTTAGGCCCGGTTTAACGTCGCATATTACATGCGCCAAATTAAAAATTAATTTTTAATAGTCCACTCGAATGATTTGATTTAAACGTCGCAGTTTTTTTGCCGAATAAAATTGCTGACTGGATCAGTCGAATATTCGACTGGCTCGCATCGAATTGAAATGTGTCGCATTTAACTGATTTAGACGTCGCATTTTACATGCGCTTAATTTAGCAATTCGATTCGGTGCATGTAAATTTTGCCTATATATGGCCCTTTATGCAAGCAACAAAGACGAAATTTCACAATCTGACATGTTATTCTCGTCATCCGCTTCATGGTCTTAAGTGTTGCATCAGTAATGTTCGTCAGTCCTTCATTAGCAAAGTTCACTGAATTGGGAATTTCACGTCTTAAAAAAAGCCCAGACATTTTAAATCAGACGCTGGTAAACAGACCTCCGGGACTTGGCCGTCAAGGCGAACCATAGGACAAATATTTGCTCACTTCGTGGAGGTTCCAGAAACCACAAACTTCCGTCGTTGTGACAGAAGTGTGCGACCCCTTCCGCATTCCGCCCCAAGAGAGAATGAACACTTAAGACACAATGAAACACTAGCGCGAGTTAGGGTGGACAACGGAGGGGAAGGAAGGGGGTGGGGTTGGGTGGGTAGACTTTTCTCTTGCGCACAAAAGCTATATTTTTTTGTTCGGCAGAGGAAGAGAAAAACTAAAACGCTTAATTGCTAAGTTAGGCAATTATTTGCCGAGGAAGCGTTCGCTATATGTAACATTGCAAATAAAAATGCTATTCCTTTTCATGATAACATAAATAAGGAAAACTGAGACTGAAGAATTATGTTGCCAGAAATCAAAATCACCCAACGGCGCGGTAATATTGACACAGTTATCATCGAGCTCGGCATTACTATCGAGTGATAATTGACGCAGTCAACTTTCAAGTAGGGTAATCAAGAACGAATAATTATTCTGATCTAATAAAAATTAAATCTGCCAGTCGTTAAAAACGCTATCTCAATCCTCTACACATACACTTCGTAAACGCGAAGATCGACCGCTCGCCTCCAAACTACTCTACTACTGTCTATAACAGAATAGATCTTTAGAAACGTAGCCAATAAGACAACGGCTTTCATGACAGAACACCAGTACATTTATACTTATAGCTGTTACATTGTAACAGATGTTTGTCTGTGTTTCGTGAAAACCTCGGTAAAACGTACATGTGTAGGAAGAAACAGTAATGTCAGAGCAAGCGACTGAACAAAAGCAATAAATTTTGTTTAACTCACCGACATTACCGCTGGTCCATCAAGGAAAAAGGTGAAGGAAGGAAAAAGTGATTCACTTGGATTAATCTTGAAACTGTTTGCTGAATGCAATAGTACTCGATAATACTTGCTGAGTAATCAAGGTACAAAACTTAATGTTCAGTCGACCAAGACTCACCCACCAACACATCCGTAATTCACGCTCACTTAAACTTCTAAGAGACTACAGTCACGTCTCATATGTCAGTTGACTTTTTTCATCCTTGTTGGCTTCTTTTCATACTTGCCGTTGGAGAATAGTTCAATTGAAAGTCAACAAACGCAGAGGGAAACACAACAAGATGAGAATCGGATGTGAACAAACTGTTTTTTAACAGATCAGTGGGCGTGCAAAATTGTGAACGTGATTGCTCTAATTGTCATTTCCTTCTCTCGGTCAATGATCCAAAACCTGTTAATCCGTTAATTTGTCCACTATTTTGACTACTGACGTGACATGTGCAATAATGACATGAATATTGATCAGCCGAAATATTTTCCTCTGTCGTTCATAACATCACAGTTTGGTGATCACCAGTATAAGCTCTGTAACGCACGAGTCAAGTTTAAAAAGAAAAGCACTACTGTAACAGTATTCTATTAACCAGGCTCTACTGAACGATTCTTGGAACAAACTTTGAGGGAATGCCAAATTGTAAAGTTGTGAACATGATAAAACGAATTTAACCGGTGTGTGTATTGGTTGTGTGCTCCGCAGATAAATGGGCGGCTAGGATACTTACTAATTTGTTTTAAAATTAGCTTGCAAAAACTGTAATGGAATTGCTTATGTCCGACCTTGAACTTTTCTCTTACTACTAATAACAACTGGTTTTCCGAGCCCTTCACACGAGGAGCGGGACGGACCATTAGTAAAGTGATGGGAGCTGGGGAAAAAGCAAAAAAAAAAAAAAAAAAAATCGTCCAAGGGAGGGTGACTGAAAAAAAACCTTCCTGCAAAGAAGGAGTGAAGAAAAAAATTCCTGCAGGATGAATTGTAATGTCGGGCTTAAAAACTGTAAAACAACAATAAAAGCAAAAGACACGCTCGAACACCAACCCACGGTCTTGCCAGTACCTTACGCATGCGCACAGCCATATCATCGTGGGTTGGTGTTCGAGCGTGTCTTTTGCTTTTATTGTTGTCTGAATGGCAACTTGGCAGCCACTTTATACTGCAGTTTTAATTGTTTGCTCCTGGTGAAATCCCTCCATTCAACTGGTTTTCTCTAGCTACTATTAGGAAAACGGACATTGTTCCCTTTCAAGGCTGATCCTTTTTGTGTGTAGCAACCTCATCATGGACGGTGGCAGCCAAAAAAACTTACAGAAAAACCCCTTATAGATAACCATTGGTTAAAAGTGTTAAAAAAAAAACATCTGCTATAAACAGGCATCCTTTTTATTCGTTTGCATTTAAGCAAGCACATACCGTGTTTTGAAAGCCCCGAAATGTAAGAGTGATTTCACAACTGATGCGTTTAGCATGTTCTGTTTCAATCCATTGTTTTAATCTATTTTAGGTTTTTGGCAAAGTAAACGACGCATTATCATTCAAGTTTAATCGATGCATTAAATTAATCTGCTGAAAATCGTGGAAACGCGACAAAAATGCTTCCATTTTGCAAAATTCTCAGACCTCCCCCCTTAGTTGAATCAGGGAGGCCTCGGCTGTTGGCCCCATATTTGCTTCTGGACGGTCACTCACAGAACCCTAGCTTAACATTGATTCACTGCATGTCAAGAAAGCATTTTATTGCCAGGGTAATGAATCAATAAGACTGATGTATGTATGTATGTATGTAGACACGTAGACTTGAGCTAGGTCAAAAACATGTATGTATGTATGTATGTATGTATGTATGTATGTATGTATGTATGTATGTATGTATGTATGTATGTATGTATGTATGTATGTATGTATGTATGTAACAAAATGTTTCAAGTGACTACTCAGATCTTGAGTACATATGGAGTTTAATACAAATCTGTTTCGTAGGCTAACATAAAGCTAGCCCACTCATCAGTTAGTTTCCATATACACTGAAACCTACTAAAATACACATCAGCTTTTTGTTCGCGCAAGACGCAATAAACCGTTACAACGGACCGTTACAAAGCATCGTAAAAAAACCGTTACAATCAATCGTTGCACGTTCGAATGCACTTTTTAAAAAAAACAAACTACAAAATCTATGCACGTGCTTAAAGCATGTCGAAAGTTAAAGCGCCAGTACGCGCGCGCTTTAAAAACGAAATACAGATAGTTAACTATATCTGAGAATGAACTTTCGTCGGTGCCGGCAGGTAGAAATCAGTTCGTTGCGTTTGTTCAATGTTGCCAATTCCGGTTTTGTGATGATGAAATGCTTCTCCGTTGTGCAGAGATTGCATCGCTTTGTCATGTTTGAGTAGGGTTTCGCCTTGGCCAGGATCTTCCATTTAATGGTGAAGCGTTGTTCATTGCTTTTAAGCTGCCAGATGTGCTTGCTAAGTTCCGTGTCGTTCTTGCGCTTCTCGTTGTTGAACGACACCTGATGGTTTCTGAACCTAGCTTTAAATTCCGTTGATGTTAGACCTACATAGGTTTCGGTTTTTCTGGCAGCTGTCACCTGAGCCTGGTAGACGATCCCTTTAGCGAGGCAATTTCCATCCAACGGGCATTCTTCTTTCTTTCTACAGTTGCACGCTCTTTCGGCTTGGTCTTGTGTCGGTTGTGCCGCGTTGTTAAGAACAGTTTGGTTATGTCCCTTTATGATTTGTTGTACGTTCGGCATGCAACTGTAGCTCAGTTTGAGGGTGTTTCTGTTAAAAATTTTCCTCAATTTGTGGCCAGCAGGGAAGCATTTATCAATGAGGCGAAGAAACTCTCTTCCTATCTTGCTCTTGACATTCTTGTTGTACGGCGGATTGTACCAGATAACTTTCCGGGATCGGTTACGTCTTTGGGATGATGCCCTTTGCGGTGGTTTAAACTCCAGCTTATGTGTATACCCACTCTTGTACAACGCGTCCTGATACGGGGTTCATTACAGAATCGCGCCCATTGAAAAGCGTCGCCCGAGAAATGTGGGGTACCCATGATGTTTTGCAGGCGCAATTACTTGGGAATGAGGTTGCAAAAGCTCACCGCCAGCTTCGGTCTCTTAAGATCTGAATTGACGAATTCCCCCACGGGAGTTTTAAAATTTCGCTTTGCATCCGTTTATAGACAATGGAGATACAATTGGAGCAATTAGTATTGTTTGAAAGTGGTGAAATGCTCTTTTCGTGGGTAAACAGCGAAGGCTACATTTGCATATCAACTGAGCGAGAAGCTAAACACGCGATCGCAAGCAATCCTTTACGACAAACGTTCGCCACGTAGAATTCTGTAATCTATCCGTATTTATGACCGGAAATTCTCATTTAGTCCTTGCTGTTAACGTTGTCAGTAGCCACTTATTTGCGTGGAGAGTTGGTTTTAATGTTTTTGGAAGCATTTTCGCGTCGCGATCACTGATCGCCGATCGCCCGACACGCTCTGTGACTTCGAAATCTGTCCAAGTTGGAGCTCTATTTTCAAGGTGAGTGTCTTTGTTCATTCTCAGATATAGTTAACTATCTGTATTTCGTTTTTAAAGCGCGCGCGTACTGGCGCTTTAACTTTCGACATGCTTTAAGCACGTGCATAGATTTTGTAGTTTGTTTTTTTTTAAAAGTGCATTCGAACTTGCAACGATTGATTGTAACGTTTTTTTACGATGCTTTGTAACGGTCCGTTGTAACGGTTTATGGCGTCTTGCGCGAACAAAAAGCTGATGTGTATTTTAGTAGGTTTCAGTGTATATGGAAACTAACTGATGAGTGGGCTAGCTTTATGTTAGCCTACGAAACAGATTTGTATTAAACTCCATATGTACTCAAGATCTGAGTAGTCACTTGAAACATTTTGTTATAACAGCTCCTTAATTGTAGAGCACTATATTGGCTCCAGCGGTGATCAGCACCTAAACTGAACTATGTATGTATGTATGTATGTATGTATGTATGTATGTATGTATGTATGTATGTATGTATGTATGTATGTATGTATGTATGTATGTATGTATGTATGTATGTATGTATGTATGTATGTATGAAGTTTCCTTAAACATCAAACCAAAAAAGCAGTGCAACCCCAGAGTTTAGGCAATAGCACTTGAATGAGTCTCACTTGGTTATGTTTTCCCCCGAGAATAATTTTGACAGGAAAGTAAAACGACTGAGTGAAAGTTAAAAAATTCTTGTTTGAACTTGAAGCCTGTTTTAGGTATTCAGATTGTGGCGAATGTCAAAATTACGGCCGACGGCAGCGGAACACTTCATTTTCCAATTACCTCCCCCATATCCCCGCACCCCCCCGAAAAGAAAACATTCCTGCAGGGGACTGGCCCCGGGAAAAATTCCTGCAGAGGTAGTGGACGTGAAAAAAATTCTTGCAAGTTGAAATTTTTTTTTATCCCCCCAATCACTTTTCTAATGGTCCGTCCCCAAGGCAGCCATTCGGCGTTAATCATTGTTTAATTAGTTTGCATATCTTGGCATCGAAGTGTTGTTTTTAGCGTTTTCAACAAATATTAGTAATGATCTTCATGTTTATCAGCTTACAACATGGCCAACAGGCATTTCCAAAATAGTGAATAATTTTAATTGCAGAAAGGCGTTTAAGGGTGGACTTAACCTAAAAACACAACAGTCTTTAAACTTTTTTTCGTGGCTAAGATTTAATTCCAAACCATGGCAAAGTATACATTTTTAGAAAGCTAAAGACCAAAAAATTATGGAAAAATACTTTTTTGCCCTAGAACTACATTGTAACCTGACATCGGCTGAATTAATCTGCCACCTGCTGTTCTATGCCAGGGCTTACTTGAGAAAAGATAACTCCTGGAAGAACTAATCAAAAGGAATTTTTTTTACAGTTTTCAAAAGACAAATAGCTTAATGTGATGAACATAGAGCTTTGGGAAAAGTTATAAACACATGAAATGATGACCAGTTAAATCTGAAAATCCAGCATACGTTTCAATGCTTGACTTCAACAAAATGTAATGGATGGAAAAATTCTTTGTTCATCCTACAGAACTTACTCAGAACAACAAATCCTGAAAATTTCAGTTCAATTGGCCAAATCCTTCTCAAAATATCTTTACTCAACGGCAAAAATAATTCGTTTTGAGGAAACGAGCTTTAAACTCATGGCAACAGAAACTGTCAAAATAAAACTTCATAATCTATCTTATAACATTCGAATTCCGTGAAAAACCAAAGTCCCACCTTAATGCAAACAATATACTATACAAGTCCTGTTTTAATCCGCATTGCTAAGTCAACTTCCTAATGGAGAAAACGGCCCTAAACCTTGGAAAATATACGTTTAGTGACCCATTTGCGGATTGGCCTTCTAATAACAACAATAATGCACTTGAACTCGCAAAAAATGACTAACAGAAGAAAGGTGTAAAAGCTACTTCCCCCTAACAAGAAACCCTCCAACGGAGGCTATCGTATTCTTCACACCAGGAATTTTCAAACCACTGTATGCCAGTTAACAGGTTCAAATTTGCGGCGTTTCAAAAGGAGGATTAGTAATTCAATGAGAACGCAATAATGATTTTCACCACAAAATTGCATGCTTTCAAAAAAAAAAAAGAACTGAATTTACATGAGAAGGTGGTAATCATTATAAGCTTGGTCAAAGCCAATTGTGCTATGTTGCAAGACGTTGAAATTGCCATGAATGAACTGAATATAAAGGGCCCTCGTCAGCCACACCTTTGTTTTTGCTTACATGCGAGAATTTGACTATTATATTTTATTCGGAGCCTGTTGAAACGAAGAAAAATCACTGTAGAACTACTCAAGACAATTAAACATACCTTCAGGAACACAGCTTACAGTAAAACAATAAGAATTCGCTTCACCATGCTATGTCAATAATTTCGATGTCATCGAAAATGGCGGAGGCTGACTAGGGTGCTTTAAAGAACGTACTTAGAACACACTACAGGCTGAGTGTCACCATGGCCACTAGAGAAAGTTTGTTTTGACAACTTTTATAAAAAAAAACTATTCTGTACTAACTACTTAATAACCGAGAGTGAGGTCGTTACGGGAAAATCTCAAACTGAGGCCTGATGTATTGACCGAGCGATAGCGAGGTCAATACGGTAGGCCGAGGTTTGAGATTTTCCCGTAACGACCGAACGGTCAAGGTTATTAAGTTGTTTATTATATGGCTAACAAAACGGTTTTAAAGAAAGAAAAAAATCTAAATTGGAGGGGAAGTCGTTACTTCACATCCGGTAATGCGCGCGGGAATGCGCGCGCTTATCTATTCATTCACTTTCCAAACCAACAGAATTCAACGGAATAACGCGTACTCCGTCAAGAAAATTTTGGAAAAAAATGATCAATACGGCCGCAAAAAAGTATTTTAATACAGTTGTGTTACTATATGACGAGAGAGATTTCATCGACATTCTCAAGAATCAACTGCCAAACGTCAATTCCTTCAGAAAAGTTCTTCAAAGTTGCTCAAAAGCCGTGCGGCCGTGTAAGTAAAAGAAAATACAATTTAAACGGAATCAGCACTACTCTTCGTCGTCGCTTTCGATGAAAATTCTTCGCCTTTTCTAAGTTTGCTGGAGTATAGTTACTGGTCCGTTGAAGATCTTGAACCAGTTGGCGCTCAGAGATGCTGCGAATATCCACACCGGAAAAAGAAACCGCTCGGCTGTTTAAATCTGATGGTCCTTGAAGATGTTTAAACTGGCTTGTGTTACAGCAAGAAAATTTGTTGATGTTGACTGCTGTTCTGCTCTGGCGTCACCAATTGCCTTTTGAATGGTGAAAGGAGAGTGAAAGGAGACCTGCCCTCTGAAAGGAACCTCTGTACAGTACTTCGCTACGAACCCGACAGGGTGTCAGGTTCATAATCGTCGCCATCCGTTTTCCGATATCTATAAAAAACTTTGCCAATAAGTGGTTAAGGTCAGTAGCCGGTAAGTCCAAAACTTCTACTATGCTTCCTTTGTTTATTGACGACAAATATCGCTGAAATGTTTTCATTTCACTGGCAGTTTTCCTTTCCTTTCGTGGCTTTGCTCTTTAAGGTATGAATATTTCAATTTCTTCCTGACCGATTAACTCGTAACTTATTTTTTCTTAAAATAGTAATATAATTAACTTTCTGAATGTTAATCGTCACTCATCGTCTTGTATCACAACGATTTTCAATGTAAATAAAACAAATATGGTCTGGCTTTGGATATAACCTTTCGTGTTTTTCCTTTCCTGATTTGCAAAATCCGTAATCGGCCCGTGGGCATTAC
>JAHPZR010012557.1:0-87500 GCA_019787425.1 Platygyra sinensis | reverse complement strand
ACAC
Source organism: Platygyra sinensis (assembly GCA_019787425.1). Taxonomy (NCBI): domain Eukaryota; kingdom Metazoa; phylum Cnidaria; class Anthozoa; order Scleractinia; family Merulinidae; genus Platygyra; species Platygyra sinensis. The sequence goes on along the minus strand of JAHPZR010012557.1, from coordinate 87,496 downwards.
ATTCAAGTGGGCTGGGTTTTTGTTATGTTAAATGAAGTACATGACATTCACACGCGGAATGCAAATAATCGGCTTGCAACCAAAGTATGTGCTAATATTAATAGAAAAACTATACCGAACTGCTTAGAAAATCAGAATTAGAGGAGAGAATTAGGGAAAAAGGCACTTTCTTCCCTAACTTCCAACTCCCCTATTCCCTCTCTGTCCCCATTCATTACTACCATCCTATTTTACTCCTGTCAATCACATTTTTGTGAAACATTCCGAAGACCAGCTATATGGACCGAAGCACTGTAGGACACCGTGAAACATTTATTACACGTATGGTCACTTGACTCTTTAACGGATCATGCTTTTTAACACTGCTCACGTCTCAAAGCTTTGGATTTTTTTTATTAGCTTTCCAAGTCATAACAAAAACTAGTGAGGAGAGAAGACCCTGCAGAGGACAATACAGACGATTCTTCTGGCGACTAAACCTTTATCCACTTTATTGTGGGGAACGTGATCAGTACGTGTTTTTTTTCCTTTTCTTTTCCAGCCATGTTGAAAAATTTTAATTGGATCCTTTGACAAGCATTAATGTGACAATTTAGCTGAAAAAAGAACAATTAACAAATGATCTGCTATAACATTTAACCAAGCGGATTATATCACGTTCAAAAAAATGTTTGATGTGGCCGACAGGGGATGCAAACTCCTTCACGTACAAGCTTATTTTCAGTAAAATACCATTAATTCGCCAAAACTCTAAATTACAATTGAAAATGCACAGAAATTACATGGAGGGAATGGCAGGGCTCTCAAATGATCGTAAGATGAGTGTCTTGATGACTCAATTACTCAAGCCACCTCTGAAGTCACACGTGGCTCTTAAAGTAATTTCCTCCAGGAACACGTTTTGAGGAAAAATTGAATTTTTATTTTAGTTGCCTGTCATTCACAAACTGATCTGTTGCTAGGTTACTTTCCATCTTTTGTTTGATTTTTTTGGCACTACACCACTCTTTGATTTTTTCTTTTCTTTCAGTCTGTAACCTTGAACTTTTAATTATATTAATGAACGAATTATTTCAAGGTTGCTAGCGAATGTTTGTGTTAGTTTTGAATCTGTTCAGTGAATTGTCTTCCTTCCAGAGGTTTTTTAATTCCTTTCTTGATTTTTCTGTTAATGATAATTGGATAACGCTTGTTAAGCCTTTTAAATAATAAACTGCTTTTAATGCAGATGCATGTTAATCCTGAATTTTCGTTGAAGCATTAAAGTTGGAAAAACTTCAAATAAATTCCGGCCTGAGAACGACAGCGTTAACTCCCAGCTATGAATCTAAAATAAGAAAATTTTACAAGTTTTGGCAATTCAATTAGATTAGCTCCTTTCTATTATAAAAAGTTCTAGAACGTAGATCATGAACACAATGTAGTTTGGCTTCTTCCTGACCTGTCGCATTTCAGGGCATATTTGTAATTTTTACTCACATAAACTTCTTAGAATAAAAGAGGTGTGAAAAAGATTACTATGAAAGTTTTTCAGTCACCAGCCGGCTGGCGTTTAATGTTTTGAATGTAACCTACATCTTCGCACTGTCTTTTGTTCAACAGTCTGCCACCCACCCACTTCTTCGACTGACAATACTGATATAGCTAGACGAACAAATTCAACCACACGCATATGTGTAATAAGGATTTATAGAGTAAATGGTAATACCTACAAGTATCATTAAAACAAAAAGGCCACCCAGCAGGGCTAGTGGAAAAGGACTTAATCCGATCTTAGAAAAAAATTTATTTACGTGGCTATATGTTTTTATGTCTTCAATGTCTTAGTCGTGTGCAGCGCATATCATGTGCCATTGTGAGCAGAAGTCACTTATCACGAGTCGTGAACAATCCAGTGTTATACCAAACACTGTCAAACCAACATCGTCAGTTTAACCACGACAAACCTCTTTGTTCAGATTAAGAGAATTAAATGACAAAGCAAATTTTGTCAATGACGTTAATCGTCCTGAGCCAAGACGTGCTCTGCTTCACGACTCAAAGCCGGGTCGGCCATTAGAGCAATCAGCGCACAGTGTGGGAAGTATGGATTCCAATAATCGTCGTTAATACACTAAACGTTTGCACATGAGTAAAATTATGAAACAACTAGACTGAAATGCGTCAAGATGTGTTAGACAGATAGATGACAACTTAAAAGTGGGCTGATGAACTGAATATAATGATGATCACTTGTCTTACCTCATCCAAACAGTTTCGAAGAACGTTTTGATAACGCAATGCTCAAGTTACATAGGACTCAGTCAGTTCTTCTTTTGCATCTTTTAGATGATAGCAATTATATATTCGACTTCTATTTGAATATTAGAATTTATCAGCAGCTCTCAATAGATATTTACCTGATTGAGGCACTTGCCTAGACAACTTACTATTCAGTGCTGCATATTTTGGTTTGAGTCCGGTTTGTCTAGCCGCAAAGTGGACTTTGGATCCTGTGTAGAGCACTCTCCCTCCCTGGCTAATAGAATCTGAAGGATTTCAGCTCAGAACGATAATTGTTGAAATATTTTTTGAGGACTGCCAAGTAAATGATACTTCATTTTTACAATGCTCTCAAGGTTGTCGGTTAAATACCTTAAATATATTTTAAAAAAACTTCAAGACCGCCTCAACAACAAAGAACCACAATGATAAGGCAAAATAAATAAGCAACACATTAAAAGGAAGGAAAAAAAATCTAAAACCGCACGTATCGAGATAGTCAAGCGACGTTGAAAAAAGGTCGGAAACGCGTGGATAGGACCTTTGTTGAGTTGAACTCAGTTTTATCTCCAAAGGTTTTTAAATACCGGATAGCTGAAACCCAAAGAAGATAACAGAGGAAACGTTACCGAATAACACTTTCATATTCTCTAGAAAACTCATTTATCAGTGATAGATAACTCTGACTCGGTTCATGTGACTCAGTATTTTGGAGAAGGCTTAAGTTGCCCTAAAGACACAAGACATTCATCTCTGGTAGGTAATTTCCGTTTTCTGTCTAGCTCGGTTTAGATAGCTGTTGCCATTCATAAGCTTACTTGTTTAAAATTGATGACGAAATGCCTAAATTTTATTGACATGTATACAGTGCATGATAAGCACAAAAAGACGAAAAACATGAACATTTTCTTTCTTAATCGGGCATCACAAGACGTGAAAGTTTTAAAGGCAACATACTACATACCTTTTTCAACGAGTGAGAAAACTAATTAGCTCAGAAGTTTTTAAGAATGTAAAGTTCTCAGGAATTCCACTTAACTTATCAGGCGAAGGAGATGTAACAAAAAATTCTAACTAGTATCCGGTAAAAAGTGCCAGTGTAGTGAATACGTTTTGCTGAATCCGAAGGCTTGACACTCACCGTGACCAGAGCTAAAAGCTCCACAAGGAGCTGGCAAGGGACCTAACCGTCTCAACCACGGCCATAATTAGGCCAACAAAGTTGAAGTAGGAGTGGAGCCGAATATTTTTTCGAAACAAGTTTAAGGAATGTTCCTAAGGCAGCATTACAAGTCAGCAATTGTATATTAACTGAATGAAAGAGTGTTGTGGAAAGCTTAAGAAAGTAGACTGGTGATAAAAACTTTTCTACCTTGGGTTAATAATTCCTTTGGACAAAACATGCGGTAGAAAATGTTAATCACATTTGGTTGTCTTAAAATTCACCGTCTTGAGTGCTGTTACTGTTAACTATTCACTGGTTTCCGTTGATCTTACCTCATTCCTTTGTGGTCTCCACAGACTCTCTCAGCTCCAGCATGGTTCAGTGAATTCGTGTCCAGTCACTCAGTTTCTCAGACGGGAATTTTATACGTTAAGTATTCACTCGGTAGGAATTTGTCACATGAATGTCAAGAATCACAAGCGTTCGGCCATTCACTCTTACACTTAAGTATAAAACAGGAAATTAATCACTTGTTTTATTTTAAGGGCCATTCTAAATAGGACGACTGCACCATAAACCTGACGACATTTAAATGAATTAGCTGCATGGGGCGAAAAAATTTCCGGTCGGTTTCAAATTTTGTCACGAACGTACTCGAACAGCTCTTCAGTTCCGCGTGAGCACTTGAAATAATCAAAATGTTGTATCTAGGCAATCAGTGTGCAATCAGCAGTTAATCACAAGATCATTCACAATGATTTTCTATCGGAGTGCTTGCAGCTGGGTGTGCACAAGTGTTTACCTTTAATTTGGAGCTCGCACATCATGTAGACCAACTGACTCCCGGCGTAGCCTGTCGGGAATCATTATTGTGGCTGCTACATTGATTCCTGTTTGACAAGTTTTTCTTGTCATAAAACAAAAAGCTGTTCGTTACAGGATCGGAGTACGTTGTTTAGTTCACCGCCAGCGGTGAAAGACGAGACATGCACCCGAGCATGGCTACTCTCCTCTCTCGCAGAGAATAAGGATAACACTATTCTGAGCTGAGGGGGGGTCTGAGCTACTTGCATATGTAAGATCCAAGAGAATTTGATAAACTGATTCAGCATTATCGATGTAAGATGCGTTAACTGCCAGGAATTTAATTAAATGACTTGAAACATCTCCCGATGGAATTGGCTTTAGGAAACAGATTTGTAAAGAGGGGAAATTGGTAGAGAGGGGGTTAAAATTATACCAAGGTTGCCCCGCAAACCCTGACTCTCTGTATACCCACACTGAACCTGGATATTTTCAATTCTGAAGCCATTGATTCACCAACTCGGACATACGATTAAGTCGATTAAGAAATAATCAAAGAATTGAAAATGTGAGTTGTTTGTAAGTTTATCTTCTCTTGATGACAAAACAAATTCACTGTTCACGAGAAAAGTAATGGCGGGGCTTATCACGCACTCGAATGCGGGGAAAAAGACGTGGCAGTTGGCACGTCCAGACCAAAATTGAAATTAAATTATATCTTCTGCTTTGAAAGACTAATGAATGTTTGTAGTGTTGTAAACGTTTTAGATCAAATTTGTCGATTTATACTTATGCCTGGTTTGGACCAGTTGTGGAAAAACGGTCGTTCATGTTTGAACATGGAAACGCATACAATTGAAGGTTCTAGTAAAAGTAGGATGAAATATTCAAAGACCTCTCTGTAAAAAAAAAACCGATAATGAAATGACAAACGTGTATCTTTAGTCTTAATAAAATGGAAATTGCAGGTTAAAGAATAAGCAAATTTTGAACTGACAGACAACAATGTGAAACTCAATCTTTTATTTCTCGTGACATGGATCACAGTCACGCATGAAGTGATGTCACCCACTTTTACTGATTTACTGCTGCTTTTAAATCAGGGTTTTTAAGCTATTGATGCAAGATACTACCTAATTCTCAACATTAGAACTGAAGATCATGAGGGTAGAGAAGCTCATGAAAGCACATACATTGCACGATGGCATTGCTTAGTCCCGGTGCTTAGTACAGTTAACAAAAGTGCAAAGGAACCACCCAACTGAAACAGAAATGGCCGCGCTGTTAAACACGTGAAAATTGAATTTAATTACACGCTCACCAGAACATGGCGTGTGTTATACAACTAAGACGATGATTAGACAAAATTATTGCGAAATACACACACGCCTGAGCTGAACAATGAATCTACAATGACTCCGGTATTTTAGTTAATCAAATCGCGCTAATGTGACGCCAACTTGACTTCTTTGCATTTACCTTTTTTACAATTAGTGAACTAAACAAAAATTTCATTTTGTCAGTAGATTTAGTCTCCTGATTGAGAGTGTATTACTGAGATAATAACGCTTTTTTTAAGAAAAAAAAACTATGTAAATTTGATGAATTTGTGTTGCGTTATTGTATTTCAAGATCCCTAATGATCCCCTAATGGCTTAACACAACTTTGCAGAGAACAATTGAACGATAAAAAGAGAATAACAGATAAAATTATATTCAAAAGGTGATACAGGTTTATTGATCTGGTCTTGCTGAGAGGGAATTAAAACAGAAGAAATCATGAGACTTGACTGCCGGAATTAAAGCCCCTTTATTTTGAATCAGTTCCCAGCAGGGCAGCTGCCTTGAGCTCAAAGGGAGTGATTGGTGGGTTCAGATGTCACGGAACGTAACATTTTTTTTTGCGAAAGACAGCATGGAAATTCAGTCTCTTAGAAGACTTATCACTGATGAAATAAAATATTTAACTTGGTGCCTGAAAACAAGGACATAACAATATGGCTTACCTGCACGTCTTCTTGACGTCACTGGTCTATATCACACCAATACTGAACCCGCCGGGTTTCTATTGGCAGATACTCCAGGATACTCTGTGATGAGGTTGGTTTTTTGTGGTCAAATTTCACTCGAAACCGAAGTCAAAACATTTCAGTTTAGTCTTTTGCTAGTTTGATGTTTTTTGGTCTGGAAGAAGTATCTGTTGTGATTGGATTCAAAAATATTCTTCACGTTAGTCGGTGATCGATGCTCAACGCTTTAGATCGGAAGGAAGTTATTTGGACCTGTCTCTGTCATGGGAGCTTTAGGATTATCTAGCCGTTTTAATGCTATCAGAAAATTACATGTCTACCGTTATCAGGAAGTCCATAGTTGCATTTTTTTCGGGAAGGGAAAATTTCATCTGCAACAGTAGTTACTACAAAGAAAATTCATTAGAACTTCCTCGAAACTTTGTTTCAACTTCGTTACGGGAATCTTCTGTCATCGTTACCCCGCATTTGAAATGGAAGAAAGATAATTTACAGGCAGATAAGATAAAATAAATTTCGTTTCTTCAACAAGGGTATGGTAGAAGAATCATTGAATTCTTTACATTGGCTGAAACATTGACAATAGATTTCAAAAGAAAGGGCTCCGTTAAATGTGTGAAATATTTAGTCTCGGTTTTTTGATCTACTTTTTGTTGATTTTACCAAGAATTCTTCTATTGAGAAAACAGAACGAGAGTGAGAAGTGTTTAAAGACAGAGATATGAAAATTGTGGGTTCATTGTTTTAGATGACCTTTGCCTTGCAGGAAATCAAAGCCTGCACGTACTCAAAGCATATAACGTGCGATGTCGCATGTCAGTCAAATTTTTGTGAAGAAAATCGATACCTGAAATTTTTGATCTACATATTTTCTAAGATAAAAAGTATGCCCAAAGAGTTTTCTTGTATATTGTATATTTTAATATAGAAAGAAACGAGATTCTGAAATCATCGGATTTATTTCCCCTGTCAGTCTACTGACACCCCTTTATTGTACTTCAGGACTTCCCGAAATTTCGGCAGAGTGATAGTTGGCCAAAGCTTTACATGTAACATTTAGCCTTGTGTTACCTGAATTGAGCACTGAATAAAGTGTTCACTAAATATTTAATTTGAATCATGGAAAATTGCCGTAGAAAATCAAGGTCAACTGACCATCAGATCCCTGACCAGCACTTCAAAATCTGCGCATTGTGTATTCATTTTAATTGGTGTAAGAATCACTCCGGCAGTAGAAAAGGAATCGCTAGGGATAGTGTTTTTCCTCGAACACTCATTTCTTACTGGAGACTGAAAATGATCCTATGAATATTCTAGAATTGCCAGCTCTTCCGCTGAAGTACATGTACTCAGCTGAAAATTTGTCCCTTAAATCAGTCAGTGTACAGGTGTAGACACAGCAACTCAAATATCAAAGTTTATTGAAATATGTACAGATAATTTTTTCAATTATTTCCATCTTTTGCAATTAATAGTACAATACAGCCGATAAAATCCAATTCATAAAACGCTTACTTCCTAGGCCAAACGCCAACAGAATTACAACCAACTTGGGTCATTTCAGAGACGCCAGTTCCCTTTGTTTACAAAAATTTACAAAATTGAGTGAAAATATACCGCTTTGTTTGTTTCTGTGGCGTTTGTTCAGTTTTGTTTGCGAACCGGCGCAATCAATAATTTTTCTTTTCATTATCTCGTCTCATTGCGCTTGTGATGCGCTCAACGCGGTAAGAATTTTTCTCCTCAAAAAAATTTACAACGCGGCCTGAGAGACTTGTTATATAACAATATTGACAAAGTTGTGATGTTGCATAAGTTGAATCTGACCTTAAGTCTGACATTTGAACGGTTACTTTTATAATAGTTCTGTAGTTATGCAACGACAATCCAATTGCTCTAAATACATACATAAGACACATTGAATGTGCACTCATTTCTGACTATTCAGAAAGCGTTCTAAGATGACAGCTTTGGTCGAAAAGATATCATAGTCCATATTTTCTTGCTCGATGTGTCTTCTTAGCTCTGCAGAATGTTCATTTTCGGTAATTGTTCTTGAGGGTTCAGTACTGTTAAGTCGAGGTAAACTTTTAGAGTTTGGAGGGCTTGAAATCTTAGCACCCAGCGTAGAATTTCTCGTTTTAGAAATAACTGGATTCGACACTGTTCTTGTTAGTTCGTATTGCTGGGGCCGTCGGAGTCTTTTCACCCATTCAGATGATACCGGTATTTTGTCGGGATCAACATTTTCTTTGGCTATTTCTCTCCTGCTCAACTCTGGGAGAACATTACCCTCTTGATATCTCCTTCTCTCTGCAGCTGCCTTAAACAGCTGTCCTCTCCTGGGGTGAGAAGGTGATCCTACAAGCGCTACTATCTCTGTTTTTCCTAGTTCTGATGGTGAAAATGCGTGTGATACAATTCTTGACAGCATGTTACAGTCCAATGAACCCTCACATAATGTAGGTAGATGAGTTGTAGTAGAGGCCATACTTAATCTCCTTGAAGGCAAAATTTCTGGACAAACCGCGTCTTCGCAATGTGAAGGCAGAGGAATCGGCGTCGCTGCTCTAAGAGTCCGCATGATGACTGTTGAGTTAGGACGTCTGCACTCACTGCTGAACTATCTAATGTGTCCACCGTGAAAACAGAGATGTACTGAGGAAGCTGAAGTGCGGACTTCAGTCTATATCCATCACGTACAGGTCACGACATGGTGCGTGATTATCTAACAATAGCTGTGAGTGTTGACACCTGCATATGACACCCACTTAGGCATGCTTTGTTGTCCGCGCGAATCACAGATATTCGTTTAACAAGTATTGTTAAGCTGTTATGATAATAACCAAAGAAAATTATGACAAGCATTTGTATTGGTTTCGGTTGCTGCTACGACTGAATGAATCTTTTCTTTGTTTTCTGTATCAATTAATGAAATTAAGAAATAAACGTGACAAAGTCACATAGGACCTGAAGCACACGTGCGGACGATGTAGTTTTGTCCCGAATTTTGTTAACAGTCAATGACATTAGCTGTGAAACCTTATATTTTGGATTTTCATTCCACTGACATCAGTTGCAGGTACGCTTATCACGTGAACTTGCAAGATTGTAAGGTTTTCTGTCAATCTAGGGTCATGTAGACATAAGCCAGAAATGCATGACGTGGGACTCACACGTTGATTGAAAGATCATGCGGTGGGAACGTGAGGACCCCGGTTTCGGGTATTGAAAGAAGCTGTTACCAAGGTTACACGATGTGTGTTGGGTAACTTGCATTTCAACTCAACAAAGAGACTTTTTTAATCGATATTTCATAGAAAATGGGTTGGTTCTCAGGCTATTCAAACACAAGTAGCTGCTTGCTTTTTGACGGGAGAGTTCAGGCAAACGAATGAAGTATCATGGGTCCGTCACTCATTTCGTTATTACTCGCCAGCAAAATGGAACTCATTGTGGTCATACGGTTCGTGTGTCCGCATCTCTTTGCTGTTTTTGAAGCTGCACTGAAAACTTTATATTTGGACAAGGACTGTTGGTCACTCTGTGATAAATACTAGTCTTTTATGTAGCCGGCTAATCAGTTCTCATGTACATATAACACATTTTTACTTGCTTATCGGCTTTCATCAAGTTTGATGAATAAGTGTATTTATTAGTTTTTAGCTTATGATTTCGGAGATATTAGCATGTTTTTGCTATCAGGACATTGGAAATAAAATAAAGTTTATTGGACGACGCTAACGGCGCCTTCCAAATAGGGAAGAAAAATGGACTGTTTTGCGGTATATCATAGTTATGATTTCGAGATTTCTGTTGCGTGACTGATTATTAGCCTGACACTTCTATCGCGTGACTGAGTTGACGAGGGCACAGCCCAATTCTACTGTCACGCGATAGAAATCTAGAGCAAATAAAAGCTTTTTTCAGTAAATCTGCAGGTAGGTCTACTAGTCGCTCAAAACTTTATCTAAATCCACTTTTAAACAGACTTCGAAAAAGCAAAGCTAAAGGAGCAGCCACCATTTTCTTAACGACCACACTGCTGGGCTACTCATTATTTACCGAAAGAATAGATATAGTGTACGAGACGCCTAGCCAATTAGAGAACAGCATTCGCGTTTTCGCACAATATTGAGCATGCAGATCGTTGTCATGGAGCGTGTCCCAAATCTGGTTCGTGCAGCGGCTCATGTCTGGTCATGTCTATCTGTCCAAACACCACGGCAATTTTCACTTAAGGTAATTCCCCTGAAATAAAACTGACAATAGATTTTCGTTCAAACTTTGCCAACTGAATATCTATCATATGAGAACTTCAATTTTGAAATAAAAAAGGGGGTGCCCATACTCATCAAGGAGCACTGGGGCATTGAAAATGACCCATTTTGGCATTATTTAATGCTTATTACAAGAACGCATTCCCAGTAATAATTGTAAATTTTTGTGACCGAGACTCGTGAGAACAGCATTAAACTGGAGTCAATGCATTGTATCGGACACAAATAACCTTTTAAAGTTTGATTTAGACAGAAAGCTAAATTCTTGATTAAAATTTCAACCAAATTTCTTGACATGGTTACATAGGGCAAAATAGAAAAGACTACAGTTTACTTGCTATTTTCGTTATTTACTCAATTTTCAGCAATAGAAATCAGATCAGTCTTTCCTCAAGAAAAGTTTATGATAAGTTGATTACAATGACCGAAAAAAAGTTGGGGTGCCCGTGCTCGTTGGTGAGCTATAGCCATTTTCCAACTGACAGCGCTCAATATCAAGGCAAATCCGCCATGTTTTCAATATGCGCGTGCACGCGGGCGCGCAAAATGACGCCATAAATTATGCGCAGAAGGGATGTGCAGTGCAATTGTGAGGAATAACCTTAAGAAAGATCTTGTCAAATATTTTAAAATGTTTTTTAAATTGAAGGCGGACGTCAAAAAAAGTCAAGCACAAGAAGATTTCACGTTAAATTACGTGTTAAGATCCCCTTGAGGTTTCGCGTTCTAATACATGTAAGCTTCCACTACAAGATTCAATACTTTTTAATTCCAAAGTAACATGATGTTAGTAGGTCACCATTTTTGATTTTGTTTTCTTGATGTTCTCAGAGAGTCAGAAAATGACGTGAATCGATAGAAAGTTATTCCAGAACAGAAACCCAACACCCGGGCCTCCATGTACCAGTCAAAGCCAATGAGTCAACCCTTAAAGTTCTGTCCACATTTGTGGACAGAACTCTGTTTCAGTTTCCTCGAGTAGCATTGCATAATTATTACATTTCGTATATTCCATTATCATTTTATAGGAGCTAAGTTTAGCCCTACATCAGTCAAGTTCTCCGTTTGTAAACCGTTTTAATCTTCTCCATCTTTAGCCATCCTTGTTCCTTTATGCTTTATCTCCTTGATGTATAGGGCTCTCTTACTCATTGACAATAGTTTCCTCGCGAAATTTGATGGCGAACTGCCGGCTGAGTTATATTAAGTGAAGGTGAACTGCGGGACAACAGATGAAATGGAGATGTGTTCATCGCAGTTGTAATTGTAATTTTAAGCAATTGCAAAGTTTTAAGCCCGAAAAAAATTTCAGGGTTTCAACGGGTTTCGAAACCCATGCCTTTGCGTTTGCGTTGCAGTGCTCTACCAACTGAGCTATGAAGACCCACATATGCGTATTGGGAGCAGACCAATTTATTGAGCTCACCTTACCCCGTGATTTTGAACTGCGGGAATACAGATGAAATCCGGAAGATGTGATCATCACAATTGTAATTGCAATTTAAGGTGGCCGAACACAGTTTTGGCGCGCGCTCTTGCTAACGCGATTAAGCGCGCACACAAGTATTGCATGAAAACAAACATGGCATAGAGCGATCATTTTATTTGCTCAATGTCTGCGCTATCTGTACTATATTTTTCTTCACAAATGAACACAATGTATTGAATTGATGGTTTTACTCTTTTATTACAAAGGTATGTTAGAAAGGTAACGATGCAAAGAACTCAGCTCTGCTATTTCTTTGTTGCTAAAAGAACCCAGTTAAATGCAGCGCATGCGTAGTAAGTCGAAAAAAGTGCGATTGAGTGAAAAATTGACTTATCGGAGGCGCTTATTTCTCGAGAACCACTCATTAGAATTTCACGAAATTTGGCAGGAAAATACTTTAGGAAATAAGTACCTGGAGGATTGAAAAAAAATTCAACTTTAACAAAGGAAATTCAAGATATGCCAGTGAACCTTCAAAGAGGGATAATTAATGATCTGTTTGTTAAATTATTATTAAAATAGCGCTAACTTACGAGTATCGTTACAAGCTTGTTGCATGCAAATTATAAAGAAAATCTAATGACTAGATTTTCTGCAAATAAACAAAACCGATTTTAAACACCTGTTTATATTTGATCATGTTGCCATGGCAACGGTACATACGTCAGCTTAATTATCAAAAACTTGAAGTTTGTGTTGTTAACTTGCTTGCTGCCATTTATGGTGACCAAAGGATCAAGGGTTTTAGAGAAAACTGTAAATGAAACAGAGGTATCAAAAACTGTGTTCAGCCACCTTAAGCGATTTCATCTGTATTCCCGCAGTTCAAAATCACTTTTATTCACTATTTCATTCCTGTCATGGGAAAGTTGAGGTCTCAATAAATTGGTCTGCTCCCAATATGTGGGTCTTCATAGCTCACTTCGTAAAGCACTGCAGCACTAACGCAGATGCCATCCCGTTGAAGCTCTGAAATTCTTTTTCGGGCTAAAATTTGCAATTACTTAAATTGCAATTACAACTGCGATGATCACATCTTCATTACAAAATCATACAGTCATCATGGTCAATGGTTGCCGTGCATGTTAGTGAACGTGAACGTTCCTGGATAGCTGGGGAAATGCATACCCTGAAAGAAAACCAACACCAAGAATATAACAATTTTGTGCAGAAAGGAAAAAAGATGCGCATGTGCTTGTTTTTGAGCTGTAGCTGTGGCCAGAGCTCAAGCAGTTTAAGGCCTGGGTCAGGAATGTAAAGTAGAAATATGGTTGGACATATCTCTTGTTATATTTGTTTTACCAAGCTGAACTTTTCCCTGATTATAAAACTCGACGTCCTGCCTTGCCTTAACATATTATCTTGATCACGTGACATGTCACGTGATCGTTTTGTGAAATTTCAGTATATCGGCGAATTGGTGGCGAATTTTCGGTCTGTCGATCAATAAATGAGTGTTTTCGATGCAAATTGAAATTATCTACCTTGCTACGTTTGGAATGATCTTCCTTGATTTCGTTTTTAGAAGATATAAATGATCAAAGGTCAAATTTTGGTGACAAAGACGACCTTTCACCCTATGTGAAAAGAGGGACGGTCATTCCAAACGTGAGAGGATGAATATAATTGACCTGCATCTAAAACGCGTTTTTGCGGGATGATATTGATAAAAACCGCCACCAATTCCTCAAAAAATGGCTATTTTCCGCTAAACATCACTTGACATGTCACGTGATCTGTCAGAAGTACCAATTCTACTTTAAAATATTCAGGACGTTAAAACTTAACTGTGTGCTAAATCTGGGTTCCATTGCCATTTATACCTTCAAAAATATAACTAATAGAATATTTTTACCGGTAAATTGCTTTTGACCCAGGCCTTAAACTACTTGAGAGGAGCACTTGCCATATGAAACTGTCGGGGATGATCGTTGGCCAATTTAACTTGCATTCCTAAACTGAGAGACCACTCTCTGCGTAACTGGAGTTTTATTGAATCTTTTAAATATACCTCTTAAAACGAACAAGGTTCGATTACTAGCCGCGGCCGTTGTTTAATTTAGGAAACTGAACAAACACTACCAATTATAATTAGGTACTGATTTTCTGGGAATTCGTTGGTTGCTTGAATAAAAGCACTTGAGTGTGATACTCTACATCAGTCCTAATTCGCAATTCGCAATTTGCCATTCGTGTTGTTGTAAAAGTTCACAAATGCTTTCAGGTGCAATACAGAATGAAAAACAAAAAACATCAGTTACTAAATTCGCGTTCTCTTTGATTCTTGGATTATGAAGCCTCCTTAAAATGTTTTATTAGGTTTATTCCCTATAGTCTCTCAACTAATGAGCAAAAGACTGAATTCTCTCGGCTTGTTGAGATCATATTAATTACATTGTTTGTCAACGACGGTGACCATTTAAATTGGAGGGAACAATAACGCATATCACAGGCAGCCCAAGCTCGATCTCTTTATGAACCACACAAGGAATACAATATCGGGTCGAAATTATAAGGGTTAAATAAAATAAATAAATTGACTTTGTTTAACGAGGGTAGCACATAACAGTCTTCGACTGACAAACCCGTGGCCCTCGAATTCCCGATCGAATTGGGATTTTCTACAAGATATCCATGAAGGTCGTTAAAAATGGAAATATTCAATAAAATGGCTTACCTTATTCCATACGTGTGTTGTTTGCTCCTGGTGTCGTTATTTTACCGATTTAACTTGATTTAAGAGACTTTTTTGAATCCTGGTTTTCCAGGTCTCTTCATGAAGAGAAAACCAGGATTCAAAAAAATCGCTCAAATCAAGTATTTAAATCGGTAAAATAACGACACCAGCATGTTTTTTTAATATCGAACATCGTGGCGTTGGAAAGCCGTTCATGCTTATGACGTCCTTCACTGGCGGCCTTGGTGAACTTTTTCGCTTATTCGTGTAAATCATGTTGCCCACGCTGAACCCAACCACGAAGTGCAGTCGGCTTGATGTGGTTAGCATGTGAACAAACTCCAATCCGCCTGAACACATACTTCACACCTTCTCGAAAGTCTCGTTTTCGAATGGAATAGATAAGTGTGTTGCACAGCGAACCCACCAAGAAAGGACAGACACCCTGTGACTTGAATGACCCCGGCTGGAAGCTTTTGCGTTTTGAGAAATCCTCTGCAAAGAGTGGTTATCCATATGGGGAGATAGCAGAGCACGATTCCCCAACGATCAGGCCAACATCGATGGCCGCCTTGCGTTCACAAATTCTCCTTGCCCTCTCTTGTAACTGGTGTCCGCGGAGTCAGCATGGGTACACACTCTTACTATGTCTGCCTGCAAATGGTTCGCCGTCTTCAAAACCGACCAGTTCGTCAAAATGATGAGCAAGAAGGGTACAACCAAGCCCATACAATGGAGAAGACCCTAACGGCATACGGGATGGCCCGCTCTTTCTGCTCTGGCGACTATGTTTGCACGCAGACGAATACTTCTGAGTTAAGAGTATCTTAAACATCCCCATTCAAGGAGCGGGCTGATGATAAAAGGTTTTCCAGATGAGAGTAATGATCACCACCTTGGACTTGGTAAATCCACGGCGATCTCACCATGGCGTTGCATCGATCATAAGACACGGCCATCAGATGAAGAACCGCGTTGAGATAGAATTACCGCAAAAAAGCGTGCATGGAGATAACACATTATTTGACAGTGCAACCATCTTTCTTGTGCTGTGCTTGCAATGCGAAATGAGTCACAGTACAAGAATTAAATATAAAAAGTCTGCCACTTACCCGGAAGACCGATCACGTCTATCAGAGTATGGAACCCTGCAAGAACTTGAGATGAAGCCATATTTGAGCTGAGCTGCTTCAACTTCTAGACTGTTTACCCTAGGGTTTTGCTGCTGAGAATTTTTGACCCTCGAACATAAACCCGTTTAAAATTTCTAATTCGCAAGGTTCAAAGTAAGGATTAATATTATTCAATACAGCATTCCATTGCCGCACCTTTCAGTTAACAAATAACCAAAAAAAAAAATTGAAATAACAACTTCTACATCACTGTTTCGTTTTTGAGTTACCATGCTAAATATGAGCTTCTCTTTCAAAATGAATTTTATTTCAGTTAACTCCACCTAACGAATGTCACTTTCTGAGAAATCTAAGAGTGAAAGCTGAACATCGCGCTCAAGAGACTAAGTGCGCCACCAAATTCACACCAAGGCCTTTAAGTCCAACTCACAACAGTAACTATCTCCGTGTAAATAGCTTCGTTGAAGCTAGAGAAATTTCTGTGGATATTCAATCGAGAAAATATGTCACTGTCTGAAGGAACAAGGCAATAGATACTCCGGTGTCAGGTAGTATTATAAAGCATCATTTACAGAATACTTTACTTCCTGGGCGAATATTGAGGGAAAACTATAGACAAATCTTGCAGTAGAGATAGGCCCTAACAAAACTTCTTTGTTACTATGCTAGCAGAGTCGTTTCCATAGGAAAAATCAACGCGACCTTACTAGTAGAGTATTCCCTAACAACTATAACATTTAGGCAAAGACACTTTGTTTTACTAAGAGGTGAGAAAATCCGGGAACTCTATATCATTATAATCGAAAAGACCTATAAACTGCTCATTGACTAGGGGAGCTGGGAGAATTCTCGAAAGTTAAGCAAACCCTGACTATAGGGCGTATTCTCGGGTTTGCAGAACTGTCGCAAACTTTCCCAACCATCCTCATGTTTAGATGAGGTTATGTAAACACGGACGGACGGGAAAAGTGCTCTTTTGCATTAATAACTTACATTAACAACCGGGAATTATTTTTTCTATCAAAATAAGAAAAATTGTAATACGATCAATCCAGCCGTTTTTCCATCTAAACAGCAATTTTAATTCGTGTTTGTATCGTGACAATATCTGTTGTTTGTGTTTTCATTCTTAAATTATGAATATTACATAGGATTAATTATTGTCATAATATTATTTTAAAATTTTTACTGCAGCCGTTACAAAATGTCTGTCTTGAAACATTTGTTATTTTTTTGTCATCTTGAAATTAAACAAACAGCTTGAATCTATCTCGCTTTGTTTACTGAGGTCCAACATCTCGACTTGACGTGCGGGTTTTAACCACTTTCCATTGAATGGCTGAGTGCATCCACAGATTGATGGAATCTTTTTGATCCGTGCGTTTTATCAGCTTTTATCGTTTCTTTACTTAAACGAACCAATGTTTTTCACGATCGATCTAATGATCCCTAATTGGTCCTAATTTTTGTAAAGTTGGGCGAAGCTAGTCACAGCCGAGGCATGATGTTATCTCTCTTATGAAGCTGGGTGGATGGCCGAGTCCAACTCGTTCTGCCTTGTTTGGTTATTTCGCTATCTGATAAGCTTGAACGCTGTGAACTAGAAGAATGTGAGCTCCTTACATTCAATGTGGTGGAAACTGCAGGAAAACTGACCTCCTCTTGTCTCGTCGGCTGCTTAGTCGATGGTTTGTCTCTTTTCGAATGATCTGAATGTGAACGGGGCCGTGATCGTGCATCAGATGGCAATCCTAATCCAGTAGCTCCTAGTGAACAAGCAGTTTTTGAACGGGAGCGCTGGGCTGGGGTTAACGTTGGTAGAGTGAGGTATCTTGAGTAATTCATGTCCATGAGGCTGTGCAGCCTTTTATTCCTCCTCAACATGACCAGCTGTTCCTGATTCCATGATCTAACCGTAATAGACTCGTCCTTTTCCAGTTTATGGTATGTCAAATTCAATCGCCGATCTTCAAAAGAATTTTGCTTCGACAAATTGTTCCAAATTTCTTGCTCAAAGTACTTCGACGTCGCTTTCCGTTTTACTTCGTTCATTTCTGTATCTTTTTTAGATAAACTCGGCTGACATTTTCTCTGTAATTTTGTAGCTATGTAATGAAATCAACCTTTGCATGCTGTTTAGTGCTCTGAGTGGATTTAACCCAAAGAGAACAAAACAACAGCTATGACGTCGCAGCGCACGTCACCGCTACCGACGGCGAATCCGCCCCTAAAACATGCGACATGATGACAACCTATAACTTCCTAAAATAGCTGATATTTATTACAAATTTCAAGAGCACATTCTTATCCTGAAATTGTCTTTTCGAAAATAAGTTTAGTTTTTTTTCTTCTGTCGTGTGTGCAAAGCCGTGATCTGAACTTTGCATATATATTGTTCGTATATTTAGAATGACTTTTTCAATGAAAGGACGTCAGTAAGTACATTTTTGCTTTTTTATCATTGTTATTTTATTGATTTCAACAAAGAAGCTTTTGTTTGCATTAAATGTTATCTTTAAAAGGTGTAACATTATTATTCAGGCAGAGGTCTTGGAGTTCTTTAAGGTGTAAATTCCGGTGAATGGTCAACTAATTTTAATAGTTAATTTATTCTATCCGCATTTAATTACCGCAATAAATCTTTATAACCACCTGACGGTTAACATTTTGTGTCAGAGCTTTTTTCTTTTGCATGTGAGAGCCATTATGACTAAGCAAAGGCTGTAGCTGTTGAAGCATGGTTGTTACAGAACATCGATAGATTGTATGAGAAAATACAAGAAACCAAAATGAAATATTAAAAACGAATTAAAACGAATTAAAATGAATTTAATCAGTTGCAAATCCACGATGAACCAGCAAGTGCAGTTCATTGGAGCAGCAAATTTAGCCACAAATTTGAGCACAAACTCGGTGGATTAATATCGTTGCTTAAACAATGTTTTTCACTAATCAGATGAGTCCTTAGTCAGTTTTACATAAAAATGATACCCTAATTATACAGAAAACTAAATCAATACCTCGCTAGAATCTACTCGACACAAAGGAGCAATATTGAAGTCATCTTCCATGAACACATTCTAATCACTCAAATAGCGCACTTCCCAAGAAAACCATTATCTCACTAGCGCACTTTCCAACTGGGATAAGCTTGTACTGACAGTCTCTCTCTCTACACTCACTCGTCCGTGATATTTTTCACGAGGTTTTTGAAGCGTAGGATCTTCCACGCTCTGTAGCATTCGCTCACTCCAGTGACGTCAAGCCAGGTTTACGTGAAGGAAATGGGGTGAAAGTTAGACGGTACAAGAAACACAACAGATATAAATTTTCTTTCCGTTTCAGTTTTTGCGTAGTTGTCGACCGTTCGAAAGTACATTTGGACTTAACTTAATCGGTGTGATGAGTTTTTTGTTTTCTTCTTTAAGGCCTTCCAAAGATTTTCATGCCTTTTTTAGCAAATTAAGCTGGAGTCTTCATTCGAATACAGTGCAATCAATCTTTGACACTTGTTAGCCATTAAAATCAGTAACACCCGGTAGACTGCGAAAAAGTAAATTTAAAAGTATAACAAATAAAAAATTCATAGAAGAGAGGAATTACAGTGTCTTCCGAAAGTAATTGAAGTAGGAAAACAATTTGTTATTGATGAAGAAGTTGATTTTTAAGGCATTGGCCCACACTGAAGAAAATTTATTTGAGTTAACAGTATCGGTTTACGTATATATAAGAGGCTGAGTGGCGCGTGACATTTCCATCTACGGAAGTCAACAATAAAAAAAATTATAAGTGGTTATTGTGACCTCTTTTGATCGCCAGTTCTATAAAAAAAAAACGAAGCGACATTAAAAACAAATAAATTAGAATTTTCAAATCTCTTGCTGAAGTTCGTATCTTTAACATAGTCTTCTGTTACAGCACGGTACTGAAACCGCCATTAAACGGCTATACAAACTTATTTTAAGAACGTTTTCCAGCGGTTGACATTCATTTGTTTCCCATGGCAACATCGAGAATTTGGAAAACAACCCACTCGAAAGGTTTCTTCTCTGGCGGCCTTATTGTCATACATTCTTTGTTTTTCAAAGCTATTTAGGAATAAGGTGTGGTATTCTCAAGTAGTGTGAGGTAACAGAAAATCAGTTCAAATCCTGAAAGAAATAAAACCATCACCCTACAGTACTTCGTCTTACTAAATGTTTAGAAAGACTACTCTAAGTAAACGACCATTCGCTTCTTGTTATTGTTGTTAGTTCATGAAAGTTTTCCGACTGTACGTCTGTAAAACGGTGCATGTTGGGCTGACAAACTTAGAAACAAGCAAATAACAACATGCAATATTAGCTGGGTTTTTTTTTTCTGCAAGGCATAGTTGAAAACGTAATCTCAAAACTCAACCTCAATATATCAAAACATCCGCCGACAATATTAAACGAAACGTGTTTAACCTTTGTTGAAAGTAATAATCTTTGTACATTGAACCGGAGTCTTGTCAGATCTCAGCGAGTTTCAGATAGTTTATCGACTGAAACTGAATTGTGCAATCGCCGGTAGATGCATGGCGTAGCTATGGATAACGTCAGTAACGTGAAGCATTACGTCACTAAGTCACGTATTCACCACGCAGAGCCGACCTTATAAAATGCACTCCACGTAAGTTTCTATTGACTGCGACAGCTTTAAATTGGTAACTTCGAGGTTAACTGGGGCTTGCGAACCCGAAAAAACTGCAACATCAGCAATAACAACAAACAAAAAGCAGATGAGAGTTAATATCAAAATCATCTGAGGTAAGAACTCTATGCTAATAACTTTTTATTCTGTAATTATTTGTCTAAACATAACAAAAACTATCAGCGATAAAACAGTTAATCCATGCCTTTCGTGACAATTATCCCTGACCAATTAACATTTTCTACTTGATATAAACCAACTTCCACCGCTTTGTAGATGACAGAATTGAAAAGTGTTGTCGTTTTCTTGAAATTCTTAGCTGTTAAAAAATTGTCGAAGTTTTATTCACGTGATTCTGAAATGCCATCAAGATTATTTGTGGTAGTTTTGCATATTTCAGAAAAGACAGACGTCAGCGCAGAAAAGACAGAAAAGGCCCCGGGCAAAGGCCAGTCTCATTGGAGGAGTATATACCTGAGACGACGATCATCGGTTTTACTTATCCTCGTTTTTCTTTAACATCTCAGTCAGAGAATGAGATCCACTGAACTATGTGTCAGTCGTTGGTTCATGTACAGTGCCCGACATTATCATTTATACAAAGCAAATACTGTAGAACATGAGTTATCTGAAAATCAGACGGCACATAGGCAATACGTAATCATTGATTTGATGAACGTATAAGTTTGATATTTATTGTTACAATGTCGCTTTGAAGGTATCTTAATTCAATGACTTCGCTACCTTGTGACTAACAATGTTGTATATTATGCGATACTGCATTTAGGAGCCCTAGAATTCCTGCAGCTCTCGGTAACTTTTCGACTGGGTTTCAAAAGTTTTGCAATGCCAACAAATCCTTAAACAAATGTAGGATTGGTTCAGTCTGAAAATATCCATTTAATCTTTACTTATAAGTTTATTCTTGCGTAACATACTGGTGCAAACGTGAAAATGAATGTGTACAACAGAATTAACCTAAATTTATTATTCTAAGAAACTAATTTACGGGTCGGTTTTGTGAGTCGAAGTGCTACAAAACTAAAAACAACTGGAAAAACGAAACATCATATAACAAGTAGAAGTCGCATAAAACTGAGTGCACTAAACCACAGTGCATTTAATAGTGGCAAAACCGGCACAAGGATTATTTTCGTATGATAATTCGTCCTCAAAACTATATGGCATGTATAACATGTTTAATTTAGATTAATAATTGGCACTGGCTAAAACTGAATCCACTTAATAATGCTGACAACTATCATTTTAATTTTTGATTATTACTAAATTCATCTTAATTACAATTACAGCACATATCGAATTGCAGCATTTCTCAATTGAGGCCAGTAAATTGAATGATGAAACTTAAATTATCTTTACCAAGAGACTGCAGTCTCTTGTCTTTACCAATTGTTTCCCGAAAGCAACGCAAAGCAAGTTTAGTTCCTGGATTGCCAAATTAAGAACAATCGTTCTCGGTGATGACCATGCACCATTGGCCAAAAAAGTTACATTACATAGCAAAAGGCTGAATTGCTCGTTGTTCTGGGAAAGGCACGTTCAGCTACTATTATCTGATTCACTTGCAGAGACGAAAACTTCTCATCAGTCTCATCAGTCCGTTGTATTGATCTATTGCTGGTTAAAATTGCGATGGTTTCTTCTGCAAAACGTATTTTTATGGCCATTAAACTTATTCAGTGTCTATCTTAATTTTTAGTACCTCTTACTACGTTTAACGTTTTGGAGATATCTTCCTGATGTTCTTTTGGGTGCATGCTAACTTCAAGGAAAGACATTAATTACAGAAAAGTTTACTGTCATAATGTTAATAATACGATGTAATGGGGTACATATTACATGCAGAAAAGCCGCCGTTGCTGTTTCCATCGATCTCAGCAGAAATCAAAGGAGCTTGAGAATACCTCGACAGAGGCTCCAAGCTTACTGGCCCACAGGTCACCCCTCCTTGTTCAACGTACCACACGGGTACGGAGTAGATAAAGCGAGGGCTGGGTATCAACTCTGTTGAGGTTGGTTGAGGAGGAACTTGGCCAAAGTGAGGAAGGCACTGCATACTCATGCTCGTATTTTGTATTGGTGGAGTCACAGGCCCTTGAGCTGGCATAAAGGTAACAAAATTACCTCTAGTAGTTTGATCCAGAAAATTTGGATCAACAGGGGCCACTCTGCTAGGTGGTGAATAAGGAGGCATGTTTCCTTGGTAGTAGATCATTGTGTTTAAGAGTGGCAGATTGGGGGTAACAGCCTGCATGCCTCTGACTCGTGTAGGCTTTCGCTGAGCCTCATACTTGTGCCTATTTTGTACGGTGCTGTGGTTTGGAAACTGCTTTTCAGATGTCGATTGAGTTGAATCATTGCCTGTTGCGCTAACTATCTCAAAAGGCGCTGTCAAAGTTGAAGGACTGGAGCATTCTGCAGTGGCAGTATTATCTTGCTCGGATTTTTGCTTTGCCTCGAGGTTCGTCAGGTCGACATCTGCCTGTCTGTCCGTTGGCGAAGAGGGAGCACTAGGACATTCTGGGGTGGCAGCACCTTCGGTTGCAGCACCCTCAGTAGTGGGTTTGGGCTTCGCACCAAGGTAGGCGAGGTCGACGTTGGCCCGTCTGCCATCAATGATCGGTCTCTTGTTCACGCAAGCTCTCTCGGCGCCTTCCTTTGTGGCCATTGTAACCTTCAATAAAAAAGTGTAAAGATCATTCATATCAGTGCAGGTGAATAGGACGTCTGCAACACAGTGCATAAAGCCATTCAAATTGTGTTTAAGACTGATTCAGTTGGCAGAAAGCGGAATCGATACAGTTAGGCAGATTGAATATGAACGGGCCTGAGCTGAACACCTTGCGAGCTTTTTACTAAATGTTTCTTCTTCCGTTGTTGCACTTGCATTCTCTGAGAAATCTCATGGAATCCAATAATTTGCGTTATGCGTTTCACGCGGCGAGAAGTGATCAGAGATGGAGAAGATAGGATTCGTCAAAACTGGTTACCAGATCATATGACGCATCGAGAAAGTAATTTCATTCAACAGATTTTATGAAGAAAAAAATAAAACTTACAAATCCGTATCCTTTGGATCTTTGACTGTTTCTTTCTCGGATGATCACCGCTTCCACAATGTCATCAAACTGTTCAAAGTACTCTTTCAATGTTTCGTCCGCTGAGTGATAAGGAATTCCTCCAACGAAGAGTTTTGTGAATTTTGTTTGATCTTCTTCCATCGTCATTTTCATAACCTACGAAAAAGAATAACAACAGCTTTGTTAGTAAACTTGGGTTTCAAGATATCATATGTTCTGTTGTTGAAGAGTTCAGTGTGGTACCAAATTGAACAAGTGGATTATCAAACTTTTAATACACTGAAATAGACAAACACAATACTAAGGAGTTAACGGAATCTAGCCGTCAGCTTAAAAATCTTAACAAGTCATTATTGGGCGTTATGTGGGACGTACAATGTAGAATTCACTGACGCGATCGCGAAGAGAGTAATTCAAGTGTTGCTGAATTTTTGTAACTAAACCTGCATGGTCGATCTTTTGAGCCATGAGATGTTTGTACGTAACTGTTAAAGATTGTGAATTGATTCACAGCTGGAAAGCCAGTATACTTTATACTCTTGCTGGGCCTTCAATCAGGCGACTATGTTCCAGAAGAAAACAGAGTAGTTGGAACTGTGGACTCAATCTTCCTTTCTCTGGCTCATTGCAGAAAAAGCTACGGTTTGTGAACAAACATTTAATGCATTATTAATCCGTTGGGTAAAAATAAAAATAGGACTTTGGCACGAAAAAAATATATTATGTAACACTGACTTGCGCTACCATTCAAGTCGAAGTCAACTTTCGGTCAGTGCTTGTATGGGATAACAGTTTAGTCCTGCCTTCACACATTAACACAAATTTATAATACTTGCACTAAAAACGAGACTTCACATTAAGCCGATCGGTATCCGGCTTTATCGCTGGTAGGCAATGTATGGGCATCTGAATACATCATACATAAGCATTGCGCCGAACAAATAATATTGTGGTTTGTTATTAATTTGACCGATTTTATGTTGCAAATTCTAAACACAAATGGTGCCAACATTGAATTTTGCATTGATCGTGACATGACTCGGAAAATGAGCGAGCATCAGTTATTTTAAATGCTTTCAAACAAATCATACGGTCGAAATATTGTCACACTTGAACGAAGCCTCCCTTGCTGGGATGCTAAACAGTATTTCAAGCGGTGAGGATTATTATGATCAAGCCGCTTTAAAATAAGTAGTTTTCCAATGTTTTGACAAAAAATTAAAGGAAAATAATACTTTTGCTTTTTATGCGAATTTATGCTAAACTATAGCACATGGCACCTGTTAAATACTTCCCTCGGTTTGTTTTTGTTATTCGCTTTGAGCTAAAAATTCGCGCAAACCTTACCTTTTTTAAAGTTGTTGCTCTTTATAGAGATCTGCCTGAAAGAGAGAATCAATAGGATTAACTTTGAAGTGTCAAGAGGTAAACAGCTGAATGAACTAAATTATAACCAAAACGTCTCTTTGACAGTGGGAGTAAGCGATCTATTGTTGCTGTTCAATATACACAACGCGCCTAATTTAGAAGCACCTTCGGCAGATGTGCATGTGTATTTAAGAAAAAACTGTTTCTAAAACGAAAACTGCAAAGTCTAAGCCCTAAAACTCTTGCAACAGCGAAATTGGAATGAAAGACAAATCGCACGGACAGAAATTCAAAAGACTGACAAATTGAGACATTTTACGAAATAATATATATGGAAAATAAAGTTCATTAGGGTCCTCCTTTGCTTTGTGTGAATGCATAGAAACCATTTTGCTATTTACCATGATTTTGTTAATTTTCAGCAGCCATGGCTTCAGTTCTACGAAGCTTTACTAGAACTGAACAGCATATCATTAACTCCACTGTGATGGAATAACGCGATATGGGATGCTCGCACTTAGCACAAAACCAATACTTAATAAAAGATCATGTTCGTTCTTGAAAAATTACTCGATGATTTATATATGGGTGAAAAAAGAAACAGTTTTCCAAAACACCAGCACAATAAACCAAAGTTACGAAAAGAGTTGGTAAATGTCAGGTTGAACTAGTTTACATTGAAACAGTCTGACTCCCATTAGGCCCAACACTTTCTTTGAAAACTGACAAACTAACTCTCAGAAATCACTTTAGTCCAACGTTGGAGCGGGACCTCTATTCTCCGGTTGCTTGTAAACCTTGGCAAGAAACACTTCGAGAAACGTACTTATTATATGGGGAATGGATGCCTTATAATGCATGCATGGAGGTGTTGAGATCAATTAATCATGGGGACCTTTTCTCAGACATTTGGTCTTCCAAAACAGACCGGAAATGCGTCAGTGTTCATCCGATCGACCTCTACTGAATCTCGTGAAGCTTCGTCGAGAAGTGACATGGAATTGGTAAAACACGCCCAGTCTTAAACTTGCGGAGTGAAATTGAAACTGCCTATGAGAGAGAAGACCCATGTTTTAAATTTTATAGAAGTTACAAGCTCTCGATCCTAACCAGTGACTGACATGTGCTTCTCATGATACCCAGAGATGTTCCCACTCTTTCCTGGCAGAGTCAGTAAACCATGAGAACGCTATGTCATGGCGATAACAACATACGTACTCAATTTAAAATCAATGGTGATGGTGCTTATTGGCGGCTTTCACAATGGAATGATTCATTTAATATTTTCTGTGTTATTTTGAGCTCATGACGCGCTTCAGCTCAATGCACGCGATATTCGTTCTTCATTCATTAACTGAACAACATTGATTAGCTTTTTTAAGTCACTCCTCCGTTACAAGCTGGAACACAGATTTCAATAGCCATCTACAAGGTTTGGTTTTAGTTTTGACTTGATGCTTTCTCTTGGTAATTCTTGCGACGCTACTTCATCTGAATTCAAGTTTAGCCAACTGTTCTAAGTTTACTGAGATTATATAGCCAGCGAATCAAGTTGACAATTGGCCAGCGTTTAGCGTCGTTGTCTTTTCCGATACGAGTCTTCGGAATGTTCTGTTCGTTTTATGGCAGGTCGGACTCCTTGATTTGCTACGCTGGAGCGATTTGCGGTTTCAAGTTTAGAGATAAGTTGTAAGTCAAGATTTTTCATTACTAAGAGGTTTGCTGTTCTTAAATCAATACTGCTAATATTCCATATACTATCTTTTCAAGGCCAGTGCAAGAACGGTTTATAGAACCCATAACGTGTTAGACTCGTGAATATCTCTTTTGGAACAAAAATCCCCAATTTAAAACATCAATGTGATAATCATTGCACAAAAAATATGACTTGAAATTGCTGACTAAAAAAAAGAGAATGGATGAACGACTAACTAATCATTAGTTTGAATTTATGAAGCTAATATCGGTCATTTATCTTCAGCCACGGGGCATTAAAAATGCCATGTCATTGAAAATGTTATGCAAAGTTATCACTTAAAGTTAAAAATACTAAAAATAGGGCAGTATTGCTCGCTGCCTGTCTAAACAATCTACAGCTATGAAATGCACTATCGACACCATAGATATGATCATAGACATGTCAGTCGAGATATAGGCGACTCTCTATCGATGCAAGTGTTTACGTTTGGCCTCTTTGAAAGACGCATTGAAGTCATCTAAGGATGATCGAAATTTACTCCGTGAGACCTTTAGCTCTGTGTGTAACATACAAATTTTCTGGCTGGCAAAGTGCAAATAAACCTATACATTTGCATGTGCAATAAAGGCTCAGGTAATTATTAGAATTTTGACAAAACGCGCGTGATTTTTTTCCTAATTAAACTCTTCACCGATTGACTACCTTTTAATATCATGAGTGACAAATTACGCTAAGAATCAAGTATTTTTTGACTTGTTTATTTCATCAAGAAATTTCGCGCGAAGCGTTGCCACATGGGTGAAATTTCGCGCCAAAGGTAAGGAGCAATTTGTCACCCAGTATATCATTCGAGTTTTTAACCCCGGCCGTGTCGCACAAACATTATTTATTATACTGGGCTCAACTTTCTAGGAACAGTGTTTAATCGTGCTACATTGTGTCAAAAATTAGAGGTGACATCTTTTGTAGCCGCGTCCGGCAGAACAGCGACTGAAACACTTCTGTTGAGAAAACAATGAATGTAAACCGTATCATCTCTTCACCTTGCTCGACCTACTTTGTCACATATTCATATCTGCGATGAGAGAGTACTGGCTTCATCGAGAGCAAGTAACATTGGAGTTCTTTTTGATGAATCTCTGAGTATGACTCCTCAAGCGACTGCAATTTGCAAATCGGCATCAGTCTATCATCTTCGTAAAATTAATCTCATTCGTAAATATCTCACCATTGATGCAGTCTAGCTTCTTTTTCATACCCTAGTCACATCAAAACTTGATTACTGGAACTCCCTACTACATGGTTTACCTAAGTGCCTTATTAAACAACTTCAGCGTATTAGAATGCAGCTGCTCGTGTTGTTACTGTTTCACCAAAGTTCTGCCACTTTGGCTCCCGATTGATCTCTGAATTGAATTTAAAATACTTAGTATTACCTACAAGGCTCTTCATGGTCTCGCTCCTACCTTCATTAATTAAAGATCTTGTCAAAAACTACCATCCATCACGCGACATGGTGGAACAGTCTTCCCGTCAGCATATAAGGGATGCTGGATTACTTGACATTTTAAAGAAAACTGCTCCTTTTATACGCGCTTTTTAGATTCATGAAATGATTTTGGTGTTTTATAACCTAAATAACTGTTTTTAATTAATTTTTTGACTATTTTTATCTTTGACCGTGTAATGGCGCCTTTGGACCCATGGGAAAGGGCCCTCTATAAATGTCTTATTATTTATTATTATTATAACCGAAGTTCTCCTATAATGACTGTCTAGTGTTCTTCTTCTTATTTTTCAAAAAGCCAAACGAGTTGACAAGAAGCAAAGGCCATGCAAACGAACGAATTGAAGCTTAAGTCAAGAAGAAAGGAGGAGGTTCAACATGACGATCAACAGTGGGAAAAGAGGGGTTACCGTCACATAACGCGCATGCGCCGAGGAGATGGTGCC
The DNA here is from genome assembly GCA_019787425.1 of Platygyra sinensis. Classification (NCBI taxonomy): domain Eukaryota; kingdom Metazoa; phylum Cnidaria; class Anthozoa; order Scleractinia; family Merulinidae; genus Platygyra; species Platygyra sinensis. The sequence goes on along the minus strand of JAHPZR010012557.1, from coordinate 58,861 downwards.
AGGAGCACGCCTTTGACTACAAGCTATCTCAAACCTTTAGCGTTTGACAACCGATCAAGATCAGAAGGCAACATAATCGCCGCGCAAACGTTTGATCTCAAGAGTCAGCGTGAAGTCGATGAAGCAAACAATAACCAGACGTTTCAACTTCCAAAGTTACGTCCAGATATCTCTCCAAGAAGCAGTCTTCTGGATAGAACTGAGGTTAAGACAAAAATCATTTCAAAACTTGTTGTTAACGATATTTCAAGGGAAACATTGGCACCGTTGTATTCAACTTCTAACGAACGAAGACGGGTCCTCCAAGAGCACATAAAACAAGAAGAAAGCTGCTTTGCAGAGGACTCTAAACGAGAAAATTTATTGCGGTGGCTGAGCGAGCAGGAGTTCTCAGCAAATTAGGCCTTAACTAAAGAGATGTTTAGAAATGACATTGGTCACTGTGAATTCTAAGAAAGTGACATTAGTCTACTTAAATTACTGTTTTGGTAGAATTAGAGGCATTCTTGATATACAAAAGACCGTTAATCCGTGAAGGTCTAAAACATCGAAAAAACAGCAATGTAAATTTTGTTTCGCTTCACCGTCCTACTTCTTACTCCGTATAGGAGGATTATTTATCAGATTTAACATATTTATTGCATATTTTACACCCCTATTTATTTTCAGACAACTTTTATTGTTTTTATTTCATTGTAAGCGAAAACTCCAAGCAAACCAAAATTAAATACGATTTAATGAAGACAAGCATATTTTGCTCTATCCTTTGTCCATAAGTGCTGTTTTTTTAGTTTAACGGTACAATATCTGTCAATCGGTAAATAGCACGATCATAGTTTTGTTCAAACCACCTCAAAATACTTAATATTACTGAACTCGACAAACTTTAAGATATCTAGCCATGAGAAAAGGAAAGGTCAGACTTGCTGAAATGCCGAGGAATAACAGAAATAACAGAAACCAAACGACTTTGGGGTTTGCGATTGATTACACACATGGTTGTTACACAGACGAAAATGACTTCAACGCTGACGCCCGACACTGGGGCAGCTTCGGTTATCATTATAAATTACGTTTCTGGGCTTGTGCGGTTTGTTGTTTTGCTTGGTTTGTTTACATACATACATACTTTATTCGTCCCAAATGGGATTTGTTAACTTTGTGGTTCGTGAAATGTGTTCTCTTTGGGGAGATTCCCACTTTTGATGTGAGAGTTTTGCAAACCAAATTTTCACCTATACAAATGGCAATTTCGAGGCAGTGATTCATGCTGCTTGCTGGAGGTCAAAATATCACCGCCTGACTACAATTCGCGCTGTCCTCTTCTTCTTTATGCCTAAATCCCACCGAAAGCTTCTTAGAAGTGCCCCTTCCTAGCGAAATATATGTGTCACTGAAATTATCTGACAAGAGTCAAGATCAGCTTTTGAGTAACAATCCGTGTCTGCATTCTTCTTTTACTTAATATCGCGATTACAACCTGCAATATGACACTAGACTTGTTAAAACAAGAGAGTTAGGATAGCCAATTCCACGATCTGAGTTTGCTCTCAAAATCTTCTGAGTCGTTAACTATCCGATTTATAAAAAGTCCAGTTTGTCTTCAATAAAACGATCAGAAGTATGAAAAGTGACTTCAAGCGGACCAATCTTCTCCTTCTGTTTCTAACACAAATCTAATACTGAATGAGGCTGATTTGGTACATTGGCATTGAATTTCATTACAATAAAGTTTTTGCAATTTCTATGTGGTTTTCTGTTCATTAGGAAACCAAATTAATAACCCAAGAAGCACTAATCAAGTTGGCTTGTTGTAACCGACAAAAGAAAATGTTACCTTGCAACTTGGCTTGTTTTGTTTAAAAAACCTCTGGAGAACTTAAGTCTGGATTTTAATTCTTGTCTATATTCCTTTTGGATTTCTGCCGAATTGACGGTTGATAAAACTTTCGAAATATATTTTTCCTCTATCAGAAGCAATTATCTCGTATCTGAAAATTCAAGCTTCTAACCTACGCAAGAGTCTTTCTTGCTTATTTAGGAATCCATAAAAGAGTTGGTATACTGTTATTACCGAACCCTTCCTGAAACCAGAAGAATTAGAGTAACTCTTTTGAAGAATCGAGTTCCAGTATGGACAAATATGAATTTGATGGATGAACTAGTACAAAGACATATTAAATGCGCGCTGCTACGAGAGGGAAGACGGTGAAACAATTTACTCACGAGAGAAGAATGAGGACAGGAATTCGATCTAGTGGGAACTAAACCTACAACACCCACGCGGCAACTGGGCAGGTTACGAGAAGCCACACACCTAATTATTTATCCTTGATAAAGCCAAAACTGGTTTAGTTCTTGAATTGCTTTTTGGAAATGTTAAAAAATGCAAAAGCTTAATCTAAGCTAAATCTGCCAAAGGGTACTTCATCTTGTTTAAAAAGACATGACTTAACGTAAATGACAACCACTCCTAAGCGATGCAGGTACATGTAAGATCTGTTATTTCTCTTGCGCGACTAACTTATTTTCAAGTAGGATCTCAAGCTCCCACCTTGCCTTCATATAAGGCTATTTATGCCTTTTTCCCTTAGTCCAACAAGTTTGGTTATTCTCGAAAATGATCTTAAACCGGAACCTGGGGTGTGACTTTCACATGCATCGCGTGATCGCACTTTGTTTGTTTGATCTCATCACAGTAAAAGGGAAAATTTTGCACCAACCGGCCTAATCGTGACACAGCATGTGTGAAAGGAATATTTAGTGACAAAAGGAAGTCAAAATAACATAGCTGTTGTATTCCGCCGGATAGGACACGATTTTGTTTAGTGGTTTTGTGATTTTGTTATAGCGTCTTGTTCACTTGAATTGTTCAACAGTTTGTGTCTAAGTCTCTCAACTCTTTGCTAGTTCCATAGGGTACTCGTGCATTTATGATTAAATTGACCTACTTGTTTATGAAACTGAAAGTAAAAAGGAAAACTCCTGGACGCGGAGTACTGTCGCGGTGACTTTCTGTCTATCTTTTTCTTTACTTTTTTATGCTAATATTGTAATTTCAAAATGGAAGCTCAAAATGAAGTGAAGTGAAATGTGCGTGGTTTTGCCAGCCACTTCAGTATATGCCGTCACCCATCTATGAAAGCCAATCATCAAGTTTGCAAGCTATCAAAGCTGGTAACTTGTACAAACTTAGTTGACAATGCAACAAAAAAGTATGCCTCAGTTTAATTTTACATGTAACTATATCAATAAATTAAGCTGTAAACTCGAAACATTATCTCACTAAATACCTAGCTGACTCCATTAAAAAAAAAACGAAGACCAATGCATCCATCCTACCACACGAGGCGTTTTGAGGCAAAGCCTAACGGTTTCGGTGGAAACTGACTACTCACCAATACTGTCTTTGACAGCCCTTTTACTGTCTCGGTGTAGACACAGTGTTTTCCCGTGTAGCTTGCTGCTGAATAACAAGGCTTAGTGCTTGGTTGTGAATATTTTTGCATCCAATTATTACTAAAATTTTGATTAGAGGAATAATCGATTAGATTTTCGACTTAAAATGAGGTGTTCACGAACATGAATTAAACCTGCCTAGGCTAGTTCTATGAACTGTGCTTAAGTTAAATATTCAGTAGCATTAAAGTATGTCATATTAGCTTATATATCCTTTGCTTTGCTATGGATGTTGCTGAGAGTAATTTTTCAAGACGCATGTCCCTTGACAACAAGCGGTTGCAGTTACACCTGGCATGCAAGAACATTCGTATGTTGATTGACAAAGCATCCTGAAGTTAATTCATGTTCCTTTTCTCCATCCTTCCGTTCTTCTTTGCTATGTCAACTGTTGTTCCTAAGTTATAGTTTCTTTTAAGCTGCGTTTTCCAAAGCTTTGACAAGATCTCTTACAGTGTTCTCTCTGTTACCGTGTTCGCTCATAAGTTCATTGCAGCAAAGAGCATAACAAATCCAACATGTACTTGTTCCCGTTTTGTTTCCTATATACCCTTACTTTAAATTGATTTTCTCTACTAACTTGTTCCTATGAAGATGATCGAGCCCTTACAATCAATGGTCAGGAAGGACCACTAACCAAGTTTGCTCTCAAAGTCCTCTCTCCAATAAACTGCATGGCCAGAAGGGGCTGCCAGAAATCACAAGAACTGGTTACCATAGTCTTTTCTTTGAACTCAAAGCTGCACCGTGTTCTTTCTTTTGTACAGTAGCATTTTATAGCATGGTGACTCATCAGTAACCCTATATCTTATTCATGATTTCCTTTTTGTGTGAACATTGAGGGTAAAGTTAAAAGCCCTTGAAGCAATCTTTCTTTTATTTGCTAGAAGTAAATAACTAAGGAAAGTTGTTGGTTGCAAATTTTTAGACTCTGGAAACTATTTATCCAGCCAGTTGTTTTGCACGAACCTAAAACGGCTCTAATCTTTTGGGAAACATTTCTTTCTTACTTTATCTGGAGCAATCGACTTTTCTATTTGTAAATTCAAGCTTGTAAACTGATAGACTACTCTTGCATGCATCCGCATTAGGAATCTATAAAAGCCATCTAGAACTGTCTAGCCTTAACAACTCCTTCTGGCCTAAAACGTAATTTGGAGAAGCAGGATAACTATTTTGAGTTAGTATTCATCTATTGACACATGATTGACGAAATATTAAATATTTTTGATACAGAAAATTCTCAGCGTTGATCGATAAACTAGTAACAAAAAATCATTGTCCCTATACGCTGCTACAAGAGGAAAACAGTGAAATAATTTAATCATTAGAGAAGAATGAGAGCACATGAATTTGATCCAGTGGGAACTCATTCCAACACCCACGCAAGCAGAGATGCAAGAAGCCGCACGCCTAACCATTTTTCCCTGACGAAGCCAAAGTGGTTTAGTTCATATTATGTTTTGCAAAAAAGCTACACAAAAAGTTCACCAAGGTAAATCTCACTAAGTGTGCTTGATCATCCTTGAAAAGGTTTGCTTCCGTCAAGAAGTAGAGGTAAGATAGCTTATTGAGCCATGATTCTCTTAAACGACCATCGTTCCAAGACACGCACTTGCAAGATCCGTCACTGAACTCTCGTGAAGCTGATTTACTTTAAGTAGCATTTCATGCTCTCGCTTTGGCTCTGTATACGACTATTCTTGTTTTTATCGCCGTCAAGCATTCTTTGTCCACGAAAATTGTCTGGAAACACAACCAAGGGTGTGATTTCAAAAAGCATCGCGTGATCGCTCTCAAGTTCTTTTGTTTGATCACATCACAGTAACAGGGAAAATTTTGCAGCAACGCGTGCTCGTGACACAGCTTGTGTAAAAGGAATTTAGAGTAAAGTGGGAAGTCAAAATAATATAGCTGATGTATTTCACCACGCAGGAAACGTTCTTGTTGAGTGGTTTGGTGATTTTGTCCCAGCTTCTTGTCCACTCGAGTTGTTTCAGTAACAGTTCGTATTTCTACTTCTGTTCATTGCTCTGTTTCGTACTTCTGTATTTATCATAGATTCTTAACCTGCTTATCAATGCCGAAATGCCGGTTACAAAAAACTCCTCTTGAGGCTAACAAGTATCCCCGGTATCTATTCAGAGGAAAAAGCATCAATGATTTATTCAGGACGTAATGTAATGTTAAGCTTTTCACTCTGTTCTTTTTAAGGCCATCGACTTAGCAAAAAGTAAATTTCGTAAACCTTCTAAAACCTAACACAACAGCAGGTTGATCTTTGATTCTCAATGTTGTCAACTAAATGGATGTACTACTTCTAGGCTTTTCACAAATTTTCTTATTGGTAGCCATTGAACTGTTTCAGTGCTCCATAACTGACAAATATTTGTCTTCTACATTTTGTGTTCCAAGTGCTTCCTTTATATAATTAAGTGAAGAATTGGAAAACTTTTTACAACAGCCCATCTTAGTGAACAAATATATACATTCTTTGTCATGATAAAATAAAATAAAAACTGTTTCTGGCTACTAATTACTACAATTTGCTGTCATCATCGAATTCTTTGTTTGTCTGGCTGGACTCCGTCTGACGATCATCATTTGATCGAAAACATTCAGTATTGACATACACCAGAATAACCCTTAAGTTTATTTACTGTGCTGCGTCCTTAGTACTAAGGCTAAATATTATTCACTTACTTTAATTTAAGAAATTAAACTAGTTCCTTTACGTAGTCTGCATCTTTCCTCTCTGCCGGCTTTGAATATTAATGATCTAGCCGGACTAATTTTGCAAGCCACAAAATCTATGATGCCTGGTAAAACCTTATTTCACTTTGCAAAAAAATGGACAGTGTTTCAGATTGTATTTCGTAACGTAAATCAACATATTAAGCTATGAATCCGGAACAACTTCTTGCTTTGTGGCTTATTTACTACAAGGCTAAGCCTTGATTTGAACAAAATTAAGAACAATGCATCAGCGAACTTCAGTTCCGCACGAAGAGTTTTGAGGCCTATAGAGTAACGGTTTCGAAAGGCAACTGGTCCTCAAGACTAGCTACTCACTGATGTTACCTTTTGCACCTGTTTTACTACTCTCTTGAAGTAGACACGACGTTTTCCAGCGAGGCTTGCTGCAGAATAACAAAGCTGATTGCTCGACTGTGAATATTTTTGCATCCAATTAATACTCGAGTTTTGATAGGAGGAATGGTCGATTAGATTCTCGACGTAAGGTGTCAGATTAAACCCACCGAGGCTAGCTCTATCATGACTTGGACTTGAGTTGTTCTAGCTGTGTAAAGGTTCGGTTACCTTAGAGTATTTCACACCAGCTTACATATCATGGTTTGCTATGCCTGTGACTAAGAAAAATTTTTGAAATTTCCACCTTTTGTGACCTTATTCTAATCGGCTCCAGTCATATGAAGCATTTAAAAACGTTCGCACGTTATAAACGGATATTTTAAAGCCTTCCTGAAGTTGCTGTTCGTCCTTCCCTTCCACCTTCCGTTCTTGTTTCCTTGTAAACTAATACATTCATATAGATTTTTTGAGGTGCATCACGTTTTTCTTGGCTTTGAAACATTCTATGGTTTTCTGACGGTGTTCAACTGTCTTTGTTAACTTGTTTGCTGATGTAAACAATAATTTAGTGCAGCGAAGAACATATCAAGTCGAACATATTGCACCTTGTTTCCGTTTAGTTTCCTATGATGCCGTTGAAGCTTTGTTTTTTCTCAGCTTAGTTCTTCCTGGGAAAGTAAGTGAACCCCCAAAATCAATATACAGAAAGAACTACTAACCTTTTGAGAATTCGGTAATTTAGCAATGCAATTTCATCCACCAGCTTTAGCGAAGGGTCAGCAAAGTGCGGATCTTCTTACAACTGGTGCTAAAAGTAAGCAACAAGTGTAACAAATCGTTATGGTCCCGGAAAATGTTAATGCTCCGAAATAGACCAGGCTTTTGAAACTCCCGGAAAAGCAGCGGAAATGACGTTCCGGAAGGAACAACATACCTCTAGTGAAGCGAACTACCTGACAGTGTTTTCCAAAACAAGAAGAAACTTCGATATCTAAACGGTTAGCTCTTGTCTTTGACAGAAATGTCCAGCAGAATGACGTTTAATACAAGCTTAAGCATAGTCAGTTCCATCTGTTTCACTGAAGAATCGTCACAGACAGTGTTATTTTCATTTGCTGCACAAGGCCTTATGTCTGCAATCAGTTAAGTGTTAGATCAGTTTTTCCCCTTTTCAGCTTGCTCGTGGTTATTGTACCATATTGGCGCGTTTTGCTCTTATTATTTCGATTTATCGATTATTATAGTGAGTGCAAAGAAATGAGAAAGCACAAAATTCATGTTTCGTCAAGGTGTCGCATCGCTTGAGTTATGCATGCAAAGCCCAACTGTGTTAAACCGGAAACGTTCGCAAAACGAGAACTCATGTATGAAAACTGTAATCCTAAAATGATGAAGTAAAACTGTCTGATTTTTTCAATTACACTTGCAATGTTCACACTTCACCCTAAGTTAGTCAGTCAATCGGACACGTGAGTTTGCTCAGTTGAAAAACTTGTACACTAGCATAAACCAAAGAGGTGCCATCTCACTGCAGAGTGGTGGATTTTCTGTCAGTAAAGTATATCATCTGTCATGCATTCGTAGGTCAAGAAGTAATATAAACTAAAAGAAATATGTCTTTAACAAAGACATTAAACTGTTTCGTGGGTCTGGCTTCGTGGATATTCTGGTGCGGCTTTGCTTCTGATTCAAACATTCCGCTTTTGTAATACTGAGGTTAATTGTGCCTGAAGTCACATGAATGGGCAAAGTAACTTAAAAGCTATTTTAGCATCTACAAAAAGAACATTCTAGGATGATTTCTTTTCTAAGTATACTTATGTTATAAACCTTGTGGTTTGAAGATTGATGATTAAATAGGTTTTTAATTCTCAGCTTATAAAATGTTTAAGTCTTCTTATCATAATTCATGCATCATTCCACAGCTGTCTTGGACATTTAGCAATCAAGGATATTTTTATGGTTAGTCAGGCATAAGCAAACCACTTGCCTGCCTGTGTAAAGGTATAGATGCATACATTGATTCTCACCAACCTCCCTGACTGCATGTTTGTTAGACTACATTACTACCTACCCTTCTTTTTACCCCATGCCATGTCTCTATGTCTGTCTACATATATGAATATAATACATACTTACTCACCACCGCCTGCTGCTTGTTGTCTGTTGCTTGCTCTCTGATGCCTTCTGTCTCCTATTTTGTCTTTACCTAAAGCATTATGCCGCTAGTTGCTACTGTATGTCCATGTGCTATCTGCTGCCTGCTGACTGCTTCCTTGTGCCTGCCATCTGCAGACTACTTCAAATGTTAGCTGCCACCTGCCTGCTGTCTGTTTTTCCAGTTGCTACCTAATACTGCATGATGACTGCTCTGTATTGATAATTTTCTGTCACCTGATGTTGCATGCTGCCTTGTACTTGCCACCTTGTTCACCTTGCTTTTCTGACTGTTACCTGATCCTACTTGCTGCCTGATACCTGACATCTGCTGCCTGCGTCAAGATAGATACCTGAGGGAAATACATTTTAGTACTACTTAATGCTAGACTACCACCTGATGTCTGCTGAATACTGCTGCCGGACTCACTTATGCCTGCTCTTGTCTGCTGCATACTGCTACTCTTCTGTGTCACCTCCTAATGAACGCTGGCTGATATCTGCTGTCTGTTTCCCCTCTGCTGACTACTGCTGACAGAATGAAGCATGCCTGCTACCTGTGTACTTCTACTCTTCTGTGTGTCACCTCCAGATGAATTTATGGCTTATATCAGCTCTCTGTTATTGCCATCTACTGACTACTGCTAACAGAATGGCGCTCTTCTATTCATGTCTACTGTCTGCTGTATACTGCTACTCTTCTTTGTGCCCACTGATGCTGAATCTTGGCTGATATCTGCTCTCTGTTTCTCCCCTGCTGACTACTGCTAACAGAATGAAGCATGTCTGCTACCTGCTCTATACTGCTACTCTTCTTTGTGTCACCTCCTGATGAATGCTGGCTGATATCTGCTGTCTGTTATTGCCACCTACTGACTCCTGCTGACAGAATGACGAATGTCTACGCATGTCTTCTGCCTGCCACAAACTGCTAATCTTCTGCCTGTTACTTGATGCTTAATGATGACTGATATCTGCTGTGTGTTATTGCCACCTGCTGCCTGCCGATCTGATGCCTGCTCAGGTCTGTCGGCTGCTGCATACTCCTGCTCTTCTGCCCGTCATCTGACGCTGAATGCTGACTTTTATCTTCTCTCTGCTATTGCCACCCGCTTTCTACTGACTACTGATGACTGTTTTCCCGGTTATCGCCTGATCTCAATTGCTGCTACTGGTTGATACCAGCTGCCTGTTAATGCCTCGCCGCCGTTTCCTTCTGCTGACTGCTGCTGCCAAACGTAGTACTTCTAACATCTACTGCCTTCTGTCAGATGCAAGCTGCATGCTTTTTCTTCTGCTTGTTACTTAATGCTGAATGTTGCCAACTGCCTGAAATTGTTATACTGGGAGGGACACTACAAATTGATCACAGTGGCTAGCTTTAGACATAAGCTCGTTCTACTGACCAATTCTTCTCCTTAGATTAATTAATTTACTTTTATGATGGGGTTTTGAAAGAAAAACTGCCGCCTCTGCACACGAGCTCGTTTAGAAAAAAGGCAAATGACATTATACAAAGTTCGTGCATACTTTACTAGTAGCTGCTAGATGTATACATCACCACTCCAACAACATCTTCTTGCTACATAATTTTATTGAAAACCCAATTCAAAGTCATTGCTCTAAAAACAAGAAATACGGAGTGTAAGTGGTTTATAAACATTCAGGATTTTAGCTCAACCACAACATATGCATTCTACCCAATGTAACCGAGTGTAGCACTGGTTTCATTGGGTGTTAAAACAATATTGAAATAGGATAATTTGGTTTTATCAACTGAGTTGATAATGTGAATTAGCCACCGTAAAGAGATTCGAAAGCTGACGTTTCGAGCGCTAGCCCTTCGTCGGAGCGAATCGAGGAATTGTGGGTTGTGTGTGGTTTATATAGAGAAATATGGAGCTACGCTATTGGTTGGTGCCTGGCAACGTGAAAAAACAACAGAATAAATTAGTTGAATGAAAAGCGTTCGTTGATACCGTGAGGATTAACAGTGCCGATTTGAAAAATAAATTTTTGTTCTAGAGTTTTGCGGCTTTCTGTGCCTCCTTGATGTAGGGAGAGGCCACAGACCGCCATATGTTGCTTCGAATGATTCGGCAGATTAAAGTGTCTAGCGACCGGTTTAGATGCGTTTTTGTCGTCTTTCTCAACGTCGCGAAGATGTTCTCGGAATCGGTCGCCTAGTCGTCTACCTGTTTCGCCGATATATAACTTTTTGTAGAGAGTGCAAGTTATACAGTAGATGACATTGGCTGAGGTACAGGTAAAATGATCAGTGATTTTAATAGATCGCTTGGGCCCCGACAATTTCTCAACGTTACAAATGATAAGGCAAAGCCCAACTGTGTTAAACCGGAAACGTTCGCAAAACGAGAACTCATGTATGAAAACTGTAATCCTAAAATGATGAAGTAAAACTGTCTGATTTTTTCAATTACACTTGCAATGTTCACACTTCACCCTAAGTTAGTCAGTCAATCGGACACGTGAGTTTGCTCAGTTGAAAAACTTGTACACTAGCATAAACAAAAGAGGTGCCATCTCACTGCAGAGTGGTGGATTTTCTGTCAGTAAAGTATATCATCTGTCATGCATTCGTAGGTCAAGAAGTAATATAAACTAAAAGAAATATGTCTTTAACAAAGACATTAAACTGTTTCGTGGGTCTGGCTTCGTGGATATTCTGGTGCGGCTTTGCTTCTGATTCAAACATTCCGCTTTTGTAATACTGAGGTTAATTGTGCCTGAAGTCACATGAATGGGCAAAGTAACTTAAAGCTATTTTAGCATCTACAAAAAGAACATTCTAGGATGATTTCTTTTCTAAGTATACTTATGTTATAAACCTTGTGGTTTGAAGATTGATGATTAAATAGGTCTTTTATTCTCAGCTTATAAAATGTTTAAGTCTTCTTATCATAATTCATGCATCATTCCACAGCTGTCTTGGACATTTAGCAATCAAGGATATTTATATGGTTAGTCAGGCATAAGCAAACCACTTGCCTGCCTGTGTAAAGGTATAGATGCATACATTGATTCTCACCAACCTCCCTGACTGCATGTTTGTTAGACTACATTACTACCTACCCTTCTTTTTACCCCATGCCATGTCTCTATGTCTGTCTACATATATGAATATAATACATACTTACTCACCACCGCCTGCTGCTTGTTGTCTGTTGCTTGCTCTCTGATGCCTTCTGTCTCCTATTTTGTCTTTACCTAAAGCATTATGCCGCTAGTTGCTACTGTATGTCCATGTGCTATCTGCTGCCTGCTGACTGCTTCCTTGTGCCTGCCATCTGCAGACTACTTCAAATGTTAGCTGCCACCTGCCTGCTGTCTGTTTTTCCAGTTGCTACCTAATACTGCATGATGACTGCTCTGTATTGATAATTTTCTGTCACCTGATGTTGCATGCTGCCTTGTACTTGCCACCTTGTTCACCTTGCTTTTCTGACTGTTACCTGATCCTACTTGCTGCCTGATACATGACATCTGCTGCCTGCGTCAAGATAGATACCTGAGGGAAATACATTTTAGTACTACTTAATGCTAGACTACCACCTGATGTCTGCTGAATACTGCTGCCGGACACACTTATGCCTGCTCTTGTCTGCTGCATACTGCTACTCTTCTGTGTCACCTCCTAATGAACGCTGGCTGATATCTGCTGTCTGTTTCCCCTCTGCTGACTACTGCTGACAGAATGAAGCATGCCTGCTACCTGTGTACTTCTACTCTTCTGTGTGTCACCTCCAGATGAATTTATGGCTTATATCAGCTCTCTGTTATTGCCATCTACTGACTACTGCTAACAGAATGGCGCTCTTCTATTCATGTCTACTGTCTGCTGTATACTGCTACTCTTCTTTGTGCCCACTGATGCTGAATCTTGGCTGATATCTGCTCTCTGTTTCTCCCCTGCTGACTACTGCTAACAGAATGAAGCATGTCTGCTACCTGCTCTATACTGCTACTCTTCTTTGTGTCACCTCCTGATGAATGCTGGCTGATATCTGCTGTCTGTTATTGCCACCTACTGACTCCTGCTGACAGAATGACGAATGCTACGCATGTCTTCTGCCTGCCACAAACTGCTAATCTTCTGCGTGTTACTTGATGCTTAATGATGACTGATATCTGCTGTCTGTTATTGCCACCTGCTGCCTGCCGATCTGATGCCTGCTCAGGTCTGTCGGCTGCTGCATACTCCTGCTCTTCTGCCCGTCATCTGACGCTGAATGCTGACTGATATCTTCTCTCTGCTATTGCCACCTGCTTTCTACTGACTACTGATGACTGTTTTCCCGGTTATCGCCTGATCTCAATTGCTGCTACTGGTTGATACCAGCTGCCTGTTAATGCCTCGCCGCCGTTTCCTTCTGCTGACTGCTGCTGCCAAACGTAGTACTTCTAACATCTACTGCCTTCTGTCAGATGCAAGCTGCATGCTTTTTCTTCTGCTTGTTACTTAATGCTGAATGTTGCCAACTGCCTGAAATTGTTATACTGGGAGGGACACTACAAATTGATCACAGTGGCTAGCTTTAGACATAAGCTCGTTCTACTGACCAATTCTTCTCCTTAGATTAATTAATTTACTTTTATGATGGGGTTTTGAAAGAAAAACTGCCGCCTCTGCACACGAGCTCGTTTAGAAAAAAGGCAAATGACATTATACAAAGTTCGTGCATACTTTACTAGTAGCTGCTAGATGTATACATCACCACTCCAACAACATCTTCTTGCTACATAATTTTATTGAAAACCCAATTCAAAGTCATTGCTCTAAAAACAAGAAATACGGAGTGTAAGTGGTTTATAAACATTCAGGATTTTAGCTCAACCACAACATATGCATTCTACCCAATGTAACCGAGTGTAGCACTGGTTTCATTGGGTGTTAAAACAATATTGAAATAGGATAATTTGGTTTTATCAACTGAGTTGATAATGTGAATTAGCCACCGTAAAGAGATTCGAAAGCTGACGTTTCGAGCGCTAGCCCTTCGTCGGAGCGAATCGAGGAATTGTGGGTTGTGTGTGGTTTATATAGAGAAATATGGAGCTACGCTATTGGTTGGTGCCTGGCAACGTGAAAAAACAACAGAATAAATTAGTTGAATGAAAAGCGTTCGTTGATACCGTGAGGATTAACAGTGCCGATTTGAAAAATAAATTTTTGTTCTAGAGTTTTGCGGCTTTCTGTGCCTCCTTGATGTAGGGAGAGGCCACAGACCGCCATATGTTGCTTCGAATGATTCGGCAGATTAAAGTGTCTAGCGACCGGTTTAGATGCGTTTTTGTCGTCTTTCTCAACGTCGCGAAGATGTTCTCGGAATCGGTCGCCTAGTCGTCTACCTGTTTCGCCGATATATAACTTTTTGCAGAGAGTGCAAGTTATACAGTAGATGACATTGGCTGAGGTACAGGTAAAATGATCAGTGATTTTAATAGATCGCTTGGGCCCCGACAATTTCTCAACGTTACAAATGAAAGGACATGTTTTGCACCGTGCGCGTGCACATTTAAAAGTACCGGGTTGTTCACTCGTTTGGAAAGAACTTCTGACTAAAAAGTTACCTATGTTTTTGTCGCGTTTAAATGAAATTAATGGCGGTTGCGAAAAGATTCTACCAGTATCGGGATCATTTTGAAGTAATTTAAAGTTTTTGAGAATGATGGATTTTACTGCGTGGTTGTGAGGGTGAAATGTGAGAGTGAATGGAATTCTATTATTATTCTCCTTCTTAGACGTTTGTAGTGCTGACTGCCGATCGATTTGTTGGGCGCGATGATGGCCTGCTTGAACAACAGAGGCAGGATAGCCACGTTTGTCGAAAAAATCGCACATTTCCTCTGATTTTAAGGAAAAATCAGAGTCCTCACTACAAAGGCGGCGAAGTCTAAGAAACTGAGAATAAGGAATGGAATTCTTGACATGTGATGGATGTGAAGATGAATACAACAAATAACTATGAGAATCTGTGGGTTTGTAGTGCACACTGGTGCATAAACCGTTGCCTTCGACAGAAACTTTAATATCTAGAAATGCTAAAGAAGTGTCGGAAATTTCCCAGGTATATTTAAGAGCCGGATGAAACGAATTAACAGCAGTTATAAATTGATTGAGTTCCTCTCTGGTGGAGGAAGTTGCGCCGACACAGTCGTCAATGTAGCGACGGTAGAGGTCAGGTTTGGGGCCGTTGTATTGATTGAAAAATTGGTGTTCAATATAGCCTACGAAAAGGTTGGCGTAGCTGGGTCCCATTTTGGTACCCATGGCCACCCCATTGATTTGTTTATAATAACTGTCAGCGAATGAAAAACAGTTTAGTGTTAAAACTAGTTCAGCCAGGCGGAGCAATGTTTCCGAGCTTGGTTCCTTAACAGTACGTAAATCGAAAAAATGTTTGAGGGCTAGAAGACCTTCGCCATTAGGGATGACGGTGTAAAGAGATGTAATATCCATAGTGAAAATAAGTTTGTCTTCGCCCAGGAAATTGAAATCACGAAAAATTTGGAGTGCGTGTTGACTGTCTTTGACATATGACGGTAAAGATCTGACGATAGGTGCCATAATTTTGTCTAAATAGCTAGAAATGAGTTCGGTAGGACAACTACACCAGGCCCGTAGGGAGGGGGGGTGCGATGGGTGCGCCCGCACCCCCCCGCAGACTGCTGAGGTCCACTTTTTTGTTAAAAAAATAAATAGTAAAAAAAAATAATAGTGTTGTTCTGTTTGCCAAGATGCACCCAAGGAGGCTTGAGCTTGGCACACTTCTGAAAGATCGTGATGATCAGCAGCCAGCCGAGTGAACAATACGGATTTACAACTTTATTTCTATTTTTGTTATTTTTAAATAGTGACATTGGCATTGTTATTCTCTACATTGTAAAATACATACGTAAAGCATCAAAATCAATTTTGAAGTTCAAAATTTGACAAATATCCACGTTTTTAGGTTCGCTTTTAGCGACCTATATTGCTATCATACTGACCTTCAAAACGCACGAAATGCAGTCTCAGACAACTTAATTTTCAAAATTTCCCGGGGGGGCATGCCCCCGGACCCCCCTAGTCAAGAGCGCCTCCGGCGCTCGTTGGTCCGTATAATCAACTGATCGCACCCACCCGTAAAAAATCCTGGCTACGGGCCTGTACACGCAGAGACAATAGGTCGGCCTGGGTTGTTAGGTTTGTGAATTTTAGGTAAAAAGTAAATACATGAAGTTCTAGGAGTGGTGATTATCAGATTAGTAGCAGTAGCCGGCAATTCTTGTTTGACTATAAGGTCGTTAATAGTGCTCTTGACAATTTGTTGGTTATTGGAAGTGAGATCTTTATCGACTTTAGCATAAAAAGCGGTGTCAGAAAGTTGCCGCAAAGCTTCTTTTTGGTAGAGGTCGGCCCGCCAAACAACTAAAGCGCCGCCTTTGTCGGCCGCTTTAACAATTATGTCTTTGCGCTTACTAAGATTTTGTAGCGCCGCCCTCTCTTCCGAAGAAAGGTTGGAAAATTTGGTGTTACGATTGAAATTTAGTTTATTGATGTCATGACGGCATTTATTGATGAAAAAATCTAAAGATGCGAACTGGCCCTCTGGGGGAGTCCACTTTGATTTTCGAGTCTGAAGCGTCTCGAAAATATCTTTGTCCGAGGTGTTAGAATCATCCTCTTTGTCATGGAAAAAGGCTTTAAGTTGAACGCGGCGAATAAATTTTTCAACATCTTGCTTAACCGAGAATTCGTCAAGTTTTTTGGATACAGGAACAAAATTCAAGCCCTTACTGAGGACGGATTTCTCTGCGTCGGAAAGCGGAAGATTTTCTGGAATAGAAACTACGGTGCTAAGGCTTTCAAATGACGAGTCACAAGTTTTAGGAGGACCTGTTAATTGTTCAAATTTATGGGCCTTAATTTGGTGTAAAGATATTTGGACAAAGATATTTTCGAGACGCTTCAGACTCGAAAATCAAAGTGGACTCCCCCAGAGGGCCAGTTCGCATCTTTAGATTTTTCATCAATAAATGCCGTCATGACATCAATAAACTAAATTTCAATCGTAACACCAAATTTTCCAACCTTTCTTCGGAAGAGAGAGGCGGCGCTACAAAATCTTAGTAAGCGCAAAGACATAATTGTTAAAGCGGCCGACAAAGGCGGCGCTTTAGTTGTTTGGCGGGCCGACCTCTACCAAAAAGAAGCTTTGCGGCAACTTTCTGACACCGCTTTTTATGCTAAAGTCGATAAAGATCTCACTTCCAATAACCAACAAATTGTCAAGAGCACTATTAACGACCTTATAGTCAAACAAGAATTGCCGGCTACTGCTACTAATCTGATAATCACCACTCCTAGAACTTCATGTATTTACTTTTTACCTAAAATTCACAAACCTAACAACCCAGGCCGACCTATTGTCTCTGCGTGTAGTTGTCCTACCGAACTCATTTCTAGCTATTTAGACAAAATTATGGCACCTATCGTCAGATCTTTACCGTCATATGTCAAAGACAGTCAACACGCACTCCAAATTTTTCGTGATTTCAATTTCCTGGGCGAAGACAAACTTATTTTCACTATGGATATTACATCTCTTTACACCGTCATCCCTAATGGCGAAGGTCTTCTAGCCCTCAAACATTTTTTCGATTTACGTACTGTTAAGGAACCAAGCTCGGAAACATTGCTCCGCCTGGCTGAACTAGTTTTAACACTAAACTGTTTTTCATTCGCTGACAGTTATTATAAACAAATCAATGGGGTGGCCATGGGTACCAAAATGGGACCCAGCTACGCCAACCTTTTCGTAGGCTATATTGAACACCAATTTTTCAATCAATACAACGGCCCCAAACCTGACCTCTACCGTCGCTACATTGACGACTGTGTCGGCGCAACTTCCTCCACCAGAGAGGAACTCAATCAATTTATAACTGCTGTTAATTCGTTTCATCCGGCTCTTAAATATACCTGGGAAATTTCCGACACTTCTTTAGCATTTCTAGATATTAAAGTTTCTGTCGAAGGCAACGGTTTATGCACCAGTGTGCACTACAAACCCACAGATTCTCATAGTTATTTGTTGTATTCATCTTCACATCCATCACATGTCAAGAATTCCATTCCTTATTCTCAGTTTCTTAGACTTCGCCGCCTTTGTAGTGAGGACTCTGATTTTTCCTTAAAATCAGAGGAAATGTGCGATTTTTTCGACAAACGTGGCTATCCTGCCTCTGTTGTTCAAGCAGGCCATCATCGCGCCCAACAAATCGATCGGCAGTCAGCACTACAAACGTCTAAGAAGGAGAATAGTAATAGAATTCCATTCACTCTCACATTTCACCCTCACAACCACGCAGTAAAATCCATCATTCTCAAAAACTTTAAATTACTTCAAAATGATCCCGATACTGGTAGAATCTTTTCGCAACCGCCATTAATTTCATTTAAACGCGACAAAAACATAGGTAACTTTTTAGTCAGAAGTTCTTTCCAAACGAGTGAACAACCCGGTACTTTTAAATGTGCACGCGCACGGTGCAAAACATGTCCTTTCATTTGTAACGTTGAGAAATTGTCGGGGCCCAAGCGATCTATTAAAATCACTGATCATTTTACCTGTACCTCAGCCAATGTCATCTACTGTATAACTTGCACTCTCTGCAAAAAGTTATATATCGGCGAAACAGGTAGACGACTAGGCGACCGATTCCGAGAACATCTTCGCGACGTTGAGAAAGACGACAAAAACGCATCTAAACCGGTCGCTAGACACTTTAATCTGCCGAATCATTCGAAGCAACATATGGCGGTCTGTGGCCTCTCCCTACATCAAGGAGGCACAGAAAGCCGCAAAACTCTAGAACAAAAATTTATTTTTCAAATCGGCACTGTTAATCCTCACGGTATCAACGAACGCTTTTCATTCAACTAATTTATTCTGTTGTTTTTTCACGTTGCCAGGCACCAACCAATAGCGTAGCTCCATATTTCTCTATATAAACCACACACAACCCACAATTCCTCGATTCGCTCCGACGAAGGGCTAGCGCTCGAAACGTCAGCTTTCGAATCTCTTTACGGTGGCTACATAATTTATTGAACAACTCCAGTCTGCTCTAAAAACAAAATACGAGTGTAAGGTTATAACATTCAGATTTAGCTCACCACACATACGCATTCTACCAATGTAACGAGTGTAGCACTGGTTTCATCGGTGTTAAACAATATTGAAATAACAAGACCAATCAATAAAGATATTGCATCCTTTACTTTGCTATAAAGGATGTAACGTTAACTTAATTCAGGGAAACACGCGCTCACGCTGAAATGAAATTGCTAGTTGATTAATGTTGTTATCTGAATCTTTTGATCATTTTTTGATTCACTTTTCGACGAATTAATGTTACACAAGTTCTCGTGTACAACAAGGAAACACTCACACAAATAAAACTTCTAGAGTGTTATTGCTGGTCTCTGAGCCAATTGACCAAACTCTGTGATTTGCTTTCCAGCGAATCGAAAGTACTGCTCATTTTTTCAACCCGATGTTTCGTCAGAGGTGTCGAGGCTCTAAAAAGGACCCGTTTTTCAGCGCCATTTGACAAGTCTGGTAAAACGCATAGACTCTTTGTTCTAGGCGTTGTTGAAGTTACCAGTGCAAATTCCTTGACTTCGCCGACTCCATTGTTATCAGTCTTTGAGGTATGCTTGGCAATTTCCATTCCTTCATCCCTCTGTTGTTGCCGCAGTGTAAATCTTGTAAAGTTGCCTGGTCCGCGGTCCAAAAATTATTTCTCCAAGCTTGAAGGGAAAAATTACTTTCTGACTGTGACCTTACAAGACGTCTATGGTTAGGGATGTTACACATCTCTGCATTGTCACATCTGGATTCTAAAAGTTGCGAATGTGGCCATGATCTCTCACTTGA
Organism: Platygyra sinensis; assembly: GCA_019787425.1. Taxonomy (NCBI): domain Eukaryota; kingdom Metazoa; phylum Cnidaria; class Anthozoa; order Scleractinia; family Merulinidae; genus Platygyra; species Platygyra sinensis. The sequence continues at coordinate 39,206 of JAHPZR010012557.1, read as the reverse complement.
AGCGCGGGACACTTTTCGCTGATTGTTTCTTGAGCCATCATCATTTGTTTGAATGTAAACTTGTGAATCTTGTGCGCTCATCCTTTTCAGCATGGACAATTGAGAATTGTTTTAAAAAGAACGCTTTGGTCCTCGAATGATATTTACTTCAGTGGTCAGCATGAAGCGGAAAGTATATCTCAACCTTCCCATGACAGGTTATCTAATTTAGATAAATTATCATATCGTGCTAAAAGATCAAAGTTCAATTAAAAAATAAAACGATTGAAAGAAAGAGAGCTTTAAATAAACTAAAATTGGACTTTTGTTAGCTTTAAAAAAGGATTTTAGCATGCTTAATGGTTCAACATACTGAAGAAAGGTGAAATCCTCTGGTAACCCTTTTTTTCAATCAAAATTGAACTATCGTAAACAATCCTTTAGAGGATTAATATGCATAATATGTGCCTTTACCACATCACAGTAATTAATCAACCTGCTCATATGACAGCGCCATGTTTTGGATTTAAATTGTATTTTCCTGTAGGTTTATTAACTTTTCAGCCTTTTTGTTTTGCTTCAGCAGTACTTCATACTATTAAACTAAACTTCTGGCCTTATTCAATAAGCTGTCTTCACTGTCTTCTACCACCATGCAATGCACCCCATCAGCATGAAAGTTTTAAAGTCAGGCGTTCAGCCCTTGCCAACAGGATATCTTTACTTGAACGCTGTTTACAATACTATGCAGAAAATCATTGAAGAGTTGGTTACATAACTTTAGTACTTAGAAATAGCACTCAAAATCATAATTGTAGGGAGTTAACAATTCACTGTCCCACTTATGTTCTGCGTTGTCCACGCTGCCTGTCAAAGGTTGTCTCGTCCACGCGAAGCACACTTAAGTGCCTCTGTTATCTTTCTTTGTGATTCTTTGTAATTTTAACAACGTGGCCGACGTCGTTTTGAGGAGTAATTGTCAGTACATTTATTGTCTGATCACTCTGAAGTCGCATAGAAACTAGGAGCCGGGCATCTCGTTTATTGATCAGATATAAACAGCCCCTCTTCATAGCCGTATGATTAGGTAACTTACATACCATATATCGACCCACAACCATCTTACAATAACAACGTGAAAAAAAAAAATATTTATTCACATGCGATGCTGGGTCTTTGTTTAGTCGACCTTACCATAATACACTGAATTTGCCTGAGGGCTTGAATTTTCCTGATTCAATTATATAAGTAGGCCAAATTTTAAAAACATTTGTCTAATTCACGGAAAGAAAAAAAAGCGATTAATTCTACCACGCAAAATCTAAGACATAAACACAATGTGTTTATCCAGAAACGTTATGGTCTTGGAAAAATATAAAACTGAGGACCGAAGAATTTGAAGTTGGCTAAACTGATTTCGTTTATAAGATGTCGTGCGAAAACCGTTCTTTGGTTGGAAGTTAATTAGTCACACAGTGGTGTGTTGCAGAACTTAGTCTACCCTTGTAGACACCCAATCATTATTATGACTACAGGATTGGAACCAGAAAACAAATCTGCTGAGACCGGCGTTGGACGTATGCTAGTTGAAGGGGTTGGACATAGAAATGGGGAAAAGGAGGAGACAACATTCTTTCTGTTATATTCTCGTGCCAAATAAAGGAAAAACAAGACAGTGTTGTGTTGATTCTATTTTGTTTACAAAAGTATCCCTTAGGCCAGATTTAGAGATTAAGCATAAAAGGTTATTTGCCGATATTGCTTGTCTTTGTAGCATGTTTACGTCACGTGATTAAGTACCGCTTTTGTTCTCCATAATGCGCATGCAGGAGTTCTTAAGGAACCATTGAAAGAGGCTAGTCTGTAAACAAGTTTTCATTCTACGGACCAATCCTAGCTGTAATCACGTTCAAGCAGTAGCGAGATATTAAAAGAGTTCAGCCACTTAACGATTTCATTGTATAACATTCAGCAGGTTCGATATTGTTTCTCTTCGTCAGTGTTTGTTTTCAACAAGGAAGTAAAGCAATTACACTCTTTTGTTTTGAAATATACTCTTTAAATCAAAATGCCAAGGAAAGCAGGGGCTAGATGAAGTTTTTCTGCGCTACTGGAATTTTCATTATGTCGGCTATGGTCTTGACTGATGTCACACACTCTTTCTTTATTATTACTGGCTCGAGGCAGAAGCGGTGTGATTGTTGTTTTCGTATTCAATCAGCAAATCGTGTACTTTGATTCTTTTCGAACACCACGGGAAGAACACGTGACTGATTTTTTGTCAGCAACGACATTGTAATGCTTGTAATGCATATTCATTATTCCTCTTCAAGAATATCTTGCTCTTGAACAAGGTGTTAATTTACTTCATTTGCCATTGGCTTTTGGTACATTCGGTGCCTCTATGCGTCTTATTCAAGAGTGAAATTCTCCTCTATTAGAACTGATTTGAGGTGTGGAGAAAAGTTTGACAAATACAAACGCCTCTAGGGAAAAACTGCTAGCAAACGAAAATATAAAATCAGGGTTCATGGAAACTAATACAAGTTAAATTACATTAACTTCGAGTAGTTTAATTTCACAACAAAACAAAACTTCCAAGACAATAAAAGAACTTTAGAAAACCAAACTGTTAGTAACACGCGAGATACACGCGCACAGAGTCATGACAAATGATTTCTTGGAAAATACATTCATAACAGATTGTTAAAACAAGTTCACACTGAAACACACTACACTAGACGAATACAACGCTTTGCTCCGTCACTCCCGTGTATTGATCCTTATCTGAAGCAGTTCAGTTCTTTGATTATTTTTTGCTGAGTGAGCAAAAACATGCTGAGAAAAGCGTAGCGCTTATTTGTCTTTCAGCTGCTTTGTTGAAGTGATTTCCGTTGCAATTCGCGCATTCTTAGTTTGTATTCTATAGCATCACCAAGGCAGTTGTGTTGAATTTTTCGTTGAGGACCAACCTGCCTTGAAAATGCATTTTTTGGAGCTGCACGCTTTGAATGTGACTTAATGTTCTCATTCTTACTGTCAACAAAACGTGTTCGACGCGTCGCTTCATCGAATCTGCGACTGTCTGCTGTGGCTACCGGTCGGCAGGCAGGAAGAGACACCGATTCGACAACCCGTCTTTTAGATAAGAAGGCAGAGTATGGACCAGGCTTGGTTTGCGTTTCTTCCTCTTCATTTACAGCACCTGGAATTAGTCCTGAGTCTGTGGACAAACTTCTAGTCAACTTTCTTGATTTTTGACTTTTTAGATATTTGTTTATCATCTTAGAACCTCTAAGCCTTTCTACCAGTAAATCATCTTTGCTTCCAAGTTGCTCTTCACCGTTACTCCCTCTTGGCTTACGATTGATTGGCGGAAGAAAATTGGATTCGAGAATCTTCCTTGTGAGACTGTTAAACCTATCCATATCTTCGAGAGAAAGGTTTTCCATAGCATACTCAAGCTGTTCGTTGTTGCGTTTCTTCTTTTGTTTGAGAGCGTGCTGCTCAATGTCCTCAAGTTTTCTTCGAAGCCTTCGCTCCTCAAAACCATTTTTCTTCGTAGTTCCATCCGCGACTTCGCTTGTTAATGATCGTTTTCTCTCCCTGTAGTTCATGTCTAACCCATCTACCTTGTCATGCTGTTCGAACTTAGCGACGGAATTCTGTAGTTCGTGATCCTGAACTACCCCGCATTGAAACGCTCCGGTGACTTGCAGTAATTCTGATCCGGGCCAGTAAGTATACCTGTAAAGACTCACACGAGCAACGCGAAACAGTCATCATAGTTGAAAATAATCACAGATGAGACGAGTGCCTGTAAGGCGATTTCACTCAACAAGTTTTGTCTGGGTTTAACCCTGTTTAATATCTTTTAAATTTTGCTTCCTTTCAGTTTGCAAGGTACATTGTGTTTCCAATTAAAACACAATTTCCATTTTATTTTGTTCAAAGTCGCAAAATAACCCTTTAGGGCATTTTGAACTCTGGGCCGGCGATGTCACCTTTTCTCTCTTTGACAGCATTTTAAAAGGGTCGTTATATATCATGGTATAAATGTTCCAAGAAACAAAATAAAAATCGAAATTGCTGCTTTCTAGCACGTAGCAATGTTTTATCCAGAATGTATTCATTGAGCAAGTGAACCGGTTGACTTGACTTGTGGGAGGATTATAAACAAAGAAATTGAACAACTGATTCACGTGTGCAATTTTGTTTTCAATTAGCTTTGAATTAATCATCTGCAACTTAAAATTACTCACGCAAAACCGTGATATATCAAAGATAAACAATATTTAAGGTAGCAGATCCAAAGAGGGTTCAATTTGAAAAGCTGCCAGTCTTTTGTCCCATAAACAGATTGCGATATTAGCTAGAATAGATCCAGGCACCGCCTAGCTTAACACTCACAACGTTATAGTAGTTTCCGATTGCAAGGGGCGTATCGCTTCGTCCAATTTAGACTTATCGTACACTTGCCGCCTATAAGATAGTTGGACACTTTTGGTTCTTTAAAAATAGGGTTTTTGCTATGGGAGATTACGATCACCCGTTTTTGCCTAGTCATGCGTGCTGAAAGCAAGCAATTGCAAGCTATCAAGTCAATTATTTTCACCACTATCGCCCAAAAACCAATGTCCAAAAGATTAATTCGTGCAAAAATATTTGTTTAAAGTATCAAGTATTGCATATAGTCAGTGTGTAATATCGGTCCGATACCTTTCATGATGTGCTTTCAAATAATCAGCGAATATATATCGAAAATTTAGGGGCTTTTGGGGTCAGTACACAGAAATGAAGCTATTATGTTACCGCAAGAGGGCGTTCTCTGCTCTGATCTCAATGGCTGTCAAATTGGGTTCAAAATCCACCGACTGCCAGTTCCAGTCTGTATTAATGGGAAACAAATGCAATTTCAATTTTAAAACGATACCCTGTCTGAAGACAGTGACATTAGGGAAATCAAACAACTACCATTAACGAGCATTTTTCTGTTGCGATTAGCCCTGGGGGCAGGCTTAAATCTGAATGTTGTTTTCTTTCGTTTCTAGCAAATCAGCATTTCGAAGTTGTTCTGTAAAATGTTATTAGTAAGAGAGGCAAAACGAAGCAAGGCATGGCTTAAAAATAAGTCAATTACCTGACACCACAACCAAACAGCCAATAGCAAAACAGATAAGCAAATTTATGTCATGATATGCCAAAAACAATCATGATATCTTTTTCCGGAGACATGGATAAGAAGAAAGACAAATAAAAACCATCTTATTGGGAAATTTCAAAGATTCCCGTGTTGTCTACTCGAGCAGAAACAGTTGCAAACCAATGCTTGACCTCAGTCTGAGTTGTGGTGAGTTTGAGAAAGAGCTAACCAGTATACGGTGGAGAGCTGTACCATAAGCAACCATGGATGAGGCAAAACCGATTCGACTGAAAACACGGCAGCGCGTTTCGTCGCTGCCAGACGGTATCAGAGAAATGAGCCACCCTCTTGTGAAGTTAAGACGCAGCTCATTCGACACAAAGCTACGGAAACACTTATCAGCTGATGCTGGCAGAAGACATAGCATCCACGTGCCATACACAGCATCCTCATCGCAGGATTTCTCTGAAGAGCTCAAGTTTTGTATCAATCCTGGGGCTGAATCGTATATAGAGCCGTGTGGCGAAGGAAGCTCGATGAAAGGGGGTGACAATTCTGTGGAGGCAAGGAACACTCAATTTCCTTTGCTGCAAGAAGCGCAGGTAACCCGCCTGGAACCAACAGCTGGTAAGAAAATTAAGAGACTGCAAAGACTGCATTCATATAGTGACGAGAGCGAGGGAACGGCGCAAACGTCTTTTCAAGGCTGGGCTGGCGTAAAGAGTGGAACGAATCATGCATCACCTCAGAGCCCAAGCAGAAAATCAACATTTCCTGTAATCAAAAATACTTTACAAAATTGCAGGAGAAACTCTCTTCCAATTTCCACAGAAAATACGGTAGACCTATTTTCGTTGTCTTTTTCAGCAAGTGAAAGCTTAGGAAAAGTCTGTGTTGAACACACTAAAGCAGCGAAATCTAACTCACTCCCGCAAGTCACTCAAACTAAGCTCGCGAACCTGAAAATCGACCAACCAGAAAAAGCCGGTAATAACTTAACAGAAACCGACAATCTTGGAAAAATAACTCCATGGTCAACTGACACTGGTTATCACTGCTTTCGTACCAACCTCACAGGATCTTACGCAGAAAGCAAAAATAAGAACGCTTACGAAAATGACAAAGCACAAGCTATGAGAATATATGTTGAGGAGGCAGATGCTTGGTTCGACAAGGAGGAGGCGACTGCTGTAAGACTGTTTGAATGGCTAAAAGATCAAACGGACAGCAACGAATCACGCTAGGAGTGTATGTCCTTCTCATCTGTTATGTCGATATCTAATTCCTTTCCTATTATAAATACGAGCTTATGCCATGATTACGTTAAGAGCTCAACAAGTAATTAACGACGTAACATTGTCTTCATGAATAAGCAAATTAGGCTCTCTAAAGAAGTAATTAATATATGAGAAATATAGAAACTAGTGTTACTACTTTATTTTTCATGAGGATATTGCTTTCTAGACCGAGGCTGAATATTCTTATTTTTCTGCCGATTTTGGGCCGACAATACTCTTGTGAATATTCTTAGATTACGGAGGATGACATGTCTGTTTTCGAATGTGTATGGGGTCTGTATGATGTTGAAGTAATTTTAGAGCCAGCCTAACTGAAGGTATTAAAGCAGAAATGGTTTTAGCATCGAACACGCAGCTACTGGCGTGTTTGGTTGCTTTTTGGCTAGATGCCGTTTAGAGAAGGGAAGAATTTATATGGCTTAGTTAAAAGAAAACGTATTGTATTTACAAATTTCTAACACAAAAAGTTTTCTTCTTTTCAAAATCTCGGCCTCGATATTCTTAAGAAACATAGTCTTATAAAAAAAAGAAAACGGGCACCGGAATTACCTTACCGCGATGAATTTTTTTTCCTTATCCATCTCCCAAAGAACGAACTTGTGGTACAAGCGAATTGCCCGCAAGTAACATTAAAACTTGAAAAAAATCATGTTGGTTTTACGGGGGTGGACATCAGAAAAGCGTGGTATAGACAGACATATTCCGCCTTATTGTAAGCAGATCCAAGTCATTAGCTAGGTTTGCGTCAATCGATATGATAATTGAAGACCTCACTGATGGGGTTATTGGAGTCGAGAACAGCACAAGATGGAGAGACATTTTATTTATAGCATGTCTTACAGAAATTGTAGATCGAGATAATTATGGCCAGTTGTTTCAGGTAATGTCTCTTGGATCCAACCTCCTAAATATTAATTATACGTGCTGTTAATTACTACAATGTTTTGTTTCTGCGCAACGTTTATAATAAGCTCTACTAATCCTTGTAAACTTCGCTTCCATTCCCCGCGGCTCTCTCCTCATTCATTGAACATTCTGCGGACATGCTGGAACATTTTATAATTAACCCTCACAGTATATTGCAATGTTAGCTTTCATGGAAAAATCTCCCATCCTACCTTACAACATTGGAAAACTGATTCCCAAATGTCTGGTGCAGCAAGAAATGGAAAGCAGTGCTCTTTACAGCCGACAGTTGCCTCTAATAAAGCTCTGTTCTCACTCTCGATGCAAGCAACCATATGCGAAACACTTTCAGCCAATCAGCGAGCGCGTTATGTTTCTGCCAAGCATGTCCTCGCTGAACATACTTAATGCCTATTCCAGCATCGAAAGAAAGGAGCGTGCTTAAATGAATTCAGAGAGGAAAGCTTATAGCTCAAGTTTACGATCAACGTTGAGAACGACAATGTTGGAGAACATTTATTTGCTGCTAATCTCCTTTGGCCCTAGATTTCTTTCAAGACTTCAGCAGCTAAGTCGGTCAGTTCGTATGAAGCGCGGAGCTTGTCGAAATATTTTCACCCCACTCAGAGGTGACCTGAGAAGGAAATATTTTATTTAACGAAAAAATGTCGGCGATATAGAGAAGAAATCTGAAATTGCGAAACGGCAAAAGCGTTGAGTATTCTCTTTTTTATCCGGGAAAAGTGAATGCCTTTTACTGAAACAACATTACTGCGAGATTTCTTATCAGATTGTCTCGGTCCGCAAGCACGAGCTTGATTGCATAGTTTTTGCACGTCACGGCGACATGACTAGTCAAGGCCTGTTGTGACGAGCGAAATAATACAATATTTAAAACAGACAACGCTGTAACAATAACAAACTGCACTGAGTTAGGCGTATACGTAGCAAGAGGACACAAGAGCAGGTTAGTGAAAATTTCAGATAACGAACGCATTGAATTTTGTCTGTTTTTCCAATTGACCTCGATGTATGAAGAAATTAATAAAGTGCAAGTCAGAGTTCTCAATTAGCACATGTTTTTCCATGTCTCTCCTAAGAACATTAACAGGCGAGCAAACCGAAATCAGTCTGTGTTTACCTGATGCTGCGAAAAGACATGGCAAATTATTTTTGACGTTGTTTAGACTAGAGTCGGGAAAATGGTAATCAACAAACAGTTTGCGACGGCTACGGTTCTTGGCGCTTCGTTCATTATGTAACTTTGTTTTGCGATTGGAGTAATTATGAAAAGTAGCTTAACGACATGAGCAAAGATGCTTAAAAGACATTCGAAACTTGGGAATATTTTTCGTGTTAATTTACGAACTATTAGCACCGAAAAAATCTGTAGTTGCTAATACTACTGTTATTATTTAAGATAATTTTAAACTTCTTAATTAACACAAAATTATAAGTTTGTTTCGACTGGTAAGCCACTTACCTTGCAAAATTGACACACAGAAATTGATCATGGACTAAAGTTATATAACGATTTGACAAGTATTCAAGGCGTTTGTCTGATACACGCGTTGCCTTGAGGGAAATATTTGAATTCTCGGTGACTGATATTTTAAAATGCAACCAGTAAACAAAACATGACAAAAACGGTCACTTAATTCAGCTTATTAACATACAACACTGAACGCCGTGCCAAATATTGCTTATTTTTTAACCAATTAAAAAATTGTCGCGAGTTGAGGCTGAGAGCTAATCCTTTGCCGGAGTTTTATCCTCGACCCCGGTGTTAACTGAAATAGTTTCTTTGCACTGACACCAATTCAATTTAGCTCTGTAGCTTGTTATTTAAGAATTTCTTACATTTTGTTGTATAGAGTAGCGTCACAGATGACTTTTATCGTTACTTTATAACAACGTTAGAATTTTCCCCGACGGGGAGGAGAATTATAATAAATGATACATCTTATCAAATGTTTCAGACAGCGGGAGAGCTGCAATAGTACTGCGAACAGATACAGGATGTTTAACTTTTTTTCAACCTTTTATCTCTTTTTTAAATTCTTATCTTATCTACTGCGGTGAAAATTCGGCATTTCGTTATTAAACCGTAATGCAGCAGATGTGTTAGCCGCCTGGAAACTCGACTCCTATACAAAGGGGTTATCCGTTTCGCCCTCAAATTCATAAAAAACAGTCAAACAAGAAGGGCAAAATAGATAATCCCAAAATAGCAAAATCGAAGAATTGTAGATTAAGACGGTGTTTTGAAACAAAATGAGCCTTCACAGCTTAACTTAGTAATAAGGCTTATATGCCTCAGGGAACAAATTCAAATAATCTTTCGTTCATTTATTTGCTACCATAAAACATTTGGTATTATTATGTATAATAAGTCTTTAAAAATAGCGTTCACTTATGACTTTAATAACACCCTTGCCAACTTTAGCTGTTTAGCGGTGTAACTTCCTGTCTCAATTATTTACAACTTGAAAACCTGGAGAACTGGCTTGAAAATCTTAGGATTATTTCAGCTACAGGCTTTACTAAGTACAAACAAAAATGTTATCTTTTCTCTATCTATATCAGTGTATGTAGGTGTCGTTGTTGTTGTTGTGCTTAACAGAAAATATGGTAGACCAATTCTCGTTGTCTTTTTCAACAAATGAAAGCTCAGAAAAAGCTGGTGCTGGATACACTAAATTAGGCAGCGAAATCTAACTCACTGCCGCAGGTCACTCAAGCTAAGCTTGCGAACCTGAAAATCGACCAACCAGAAAAAGCCGGTCGCAACTTTACAGAAACCGGCAATCTTGGAAAAACAACTCCATGGTCAACCGAATCTGGTCATCACTGCTTTCGTACCAATCAGACAAGATCTTGCATAGAAAGCAAAAATAAGAACGCTTACGAAAATAACAAAGTACAAGCTATGAGAACATATGTGGAGGAGGCAGATGCTTGGTTAAACAAGGAGGAGGAGACAAATTCAAATAATCTTTCGTTTATTTATTTAATACTGTAAAAATGTGGTATTATAATGCTAATAAGTCTTTAAAAATAGCGGTCACTAATGACTTAAAACTGACTGTGGCCAACTTTAGCTGTTTATGAGCTGTGTAACTTCCCAGTGTGCTCGTGACATCTTGAGTTCCCTCAATGGTCCGCCAATAAATTTCAGACTGAACGATTCCACTTTAGGAAGATGGTTTTCGGAGACGTAAATTAATCACAAAGTTCTTTATGTATGTTTTTGTTTGCATTTTGACCTTGACTTTGCACTAAAAACACAATAGATGTTTACTTCCAACTAACATGAGAACCAGCCAAAAGAAACGTTTTGGCGGCACGTATTTCGTTCATAGTGTTTGAGAGCAAAACAAAAGATTGTGTGCAGTCGTAGAGCTATTCCCTTCGATCAACCACGTTAGGGGTGACACCTGTAAATTGAAGCAGGTTTGGAAAGGCAGCCGCACCATTAGAATTCTCTTATCTGCCCGTTCTGCAGGCTACGAAACCGATTGTTATTGTTCATTGTTTTGAAACCACCTTTTGTCAAAATTAAAACAAGAATTAATAATGGTATTGCCGGACAAATTACTACATTTAAAAACATTAAACTAAGCTGTTATGAGATCTTTTGACAGCTGACCGTGTAAGAAGCTTGAAGAACTTAAACCTTACAATACCCATAATATTACAAGTTAAGAAAGCATGAGTATATTGATATCTTGCGTTTTAAAAATTACTGAAAACCTTTCGGACAATTGGATTCTCATTGTTCTCTTCGTCAAAATTCCACTAATAATTACAACTGATTTATGATTCACAGTCTCTTGATTTTAAACTGGAGCTGCACTTAAGGTGGCGTCACAGTCTGCCAGACTTGGATCGCACTTTGGACCTCGGCCAAGGATGGGAGTAAACACTGTGCCATTACGGTGTGTTTACTGAGACCGGGGCCCCCCAGACAATGCAAACCAATCAGACGGCAGAACTGAAACAATGGATTTCAACATTTTTAAATCTAGCTAATCAAATTTCCGGACAAAGAAATGAAATCTTAATTTGTTCGTTGTTATGCCGGTTTTTAAATTGTCAAGCTCAAACCGTTAGTACTGTCTCGTTCTTCCGGGTTTAAGAAGAATTATTTGTTGCAATTTGTATCTGCCGTTGGCTGGTTTAGAAAACAATGTGTTACTGTACTTTAGATTTCACATTTACAAGTGACATGAACTTATTAGACTGACAGTTTTCAACTGGGAATATATACGGTCACACATCTTTACGATTGTCGTTTAAAATCGTAGACTGATAATAGACTTTAATATTATCTTTTCATAAAAAGGTCCGCTCCTGTTGTCTGTGCGTGCTTCTTTATCCTATTTTATACAGTTTCGGTTGCCAATTATATAAATGTGTAAAAATAGAAACACGCTCAGATAACAGAAAGGGAGCGCAAACTCCGAAATTTACAGCTGCTGTGACAGTGAACGCAATGATTTTTCGAAGAACTGCTTGGTGGATTTCACGATCAGCTTAGTTATCAATATTAGTGTATTCAGCAAATAAAATCTCCATTCAGTGCTGAAATTCAAGCGATTTTTCCGGCATTGTATTATTTTAATACCTCAGGGTGTAAAATCGAACCTATTTGAAACAAAGAATTCATACTACAAGTCAGTTTGGATCGAGTTTGCTTTTTCCTGCTTTAAGTTTGCTTTCAGCTCCTTTCACTTACATCGAAAATAATCCCTTTCCAGTTACCGTGAAGCTGCTTAAAGACCATTCCTTTCACGTAATGCATGAATTATTTTTTTCTGTAAGCATGAATTTCTTAGAGTATCCCACACGCCATTGCTCGCTGTTTAAATTCCCACAATCCTTTGAGCTATTCCAACATGACCGCACTAGAACCAGTCCCCTAGGCCAGTTGTACGAGAAAGATATGAGCGAGTTGTTCGTCATTTTCTACAAACTTTGAAAGCTGTTTTCGGGCTTTTGTCATTCCAGAGAATGTACCTCTAACATAACTGATGCTTTAGTTGAGGTGGGTACTCCAATAAAAATCAGTTAAAGGACGCTACGAGATTAGTCAATTTTACACAAAATGTTGAATTTTAACTCTACTTGCTGGAAACTGTATTTGCGCGTCAAAATTAAGAGTTCATCACTCATGTAGAGGTCCCACTTTTGAAAAATTCCGTTTGTTTGGAGCCGGGCTATATAAGCAAAAATACCAAAAACATAAGTTAGAGTATAAGGAAGAATCCTATATACAGACTTTTTTTTTAAACTTTGACAAAATAATATGATGCTAAGAAAAAAAATTCACCATGCTGTTTTTTAGTTATAACCCCTAAAGCTGTCATTAAGGGACGTTTTAGCAGGCTATACCGTTGCTATGGTAACCTATTCTGTCACGAAAATAATAACAACGTGTTCACCAATAATTAAGCAATTTCTTGATACCATGATCGTAGCATCAAGTGATAAAGGGTGGTCTTAATAGCCCATGAAAATCAAACTGCTGGACACTGTTTTGAGCCACCTACTGAGCTGTTCCTGAATTATATGATCAGAACACTTAAAGCATTAGTAGCCCAGAATGAAAAACCTATTTAATCATCAACTTTCAAACCAAAAGGCTTATGACAAAAGGCCTCCCCTTTCTAATAATCATAAGTACTTAGAACACTTATAATCTCAAAATGTCCTCTTCCAGATGCCAAAATAGCTATCAAGCTAACTCGTTCGTGTGACTTCAGGCTCGATTACCTCACCACTAAAGCGAAAGTTTGAATCAAAAGGAAGGCCGCAACGGAGTACCAGTACAAAGCTTGACACACGAAGCAGTTTAGAGTCTATTACATGCATTTTTATTCTATTGTATATCTCTTATTGTTCCAAGCAAGCATGACTGTCAGATCATGTAAACCACTGTGTAGAAAAAAAAAAACTAATTTAATGCAGACCGAAATAAGGCTTTCTTAAGCAAATAAAAATAACACGTTCTGTTATGATTCTTTCAGTCAAACAGATTGAATACTATACTAAAACTTGTATTTAACGTCATTCTGTCGATAATTTCAGCCAAGGTCATGAGCGAACAGAAATTGAAGTTTCTTCCTGTTTTGCAAAACACTGACCAGGTAGTTCGCTTCGCTAGAGGTATGTTGTTCCTTCCTGCACGTCATACTCGCTGGTTTTCCGGGAGTCCCAAACAGCCTGGTCTATATCGGGACCTTAAATTTCCCGCGACCATAACGGTTATACTTACTGCTAACTTTTAGCACTAGTTGTAAGAAGATTCGGGCTTTGCAGACCCTTTGTTAAAGCTGGTGGATGAAAATGCATTGTGAAGTAGCGAGTTCTAAAGAGGTTAGTGTCCTTTCTGTCCAGTGATTCGGGTTGGTACGAAATATTTGTCAGATAAGGAGCAGTGAAACAGTTCTATGGCCACCAACTTATGAAAAGCCTACAAGCCGGTACGTGTACTACGTTGACATGTGAGATGCAAACACCACCCTGCGGTTATGCTGTTTTTAGAAGGTTTACGAAATTTTACTTCCTACTTCATTGGTCGACGGCCTTAAAAAGTAGAGTAGTGAAGAGCTTAACATTACACAACACTGTCCTGTATAAATCATTGTCGCCTCAGTTGCTCTTCTGGAGTCACAAACTCACCGCGATAACTGCGTTTTCCTTCATGTACCATTTCTGCATCGATAAGCAGGTTCAGACTCTACGCGAGTACCCTTCAGAGCGATGTCTTGAACGAATAGAAATACAGCCCGTTGAACACTTGAAGTCAGCAAGACGCTGAGACAAAATCATAAAACCACAAAAAGGTCTCCTGTCCGGTGGAATACGACTGCTATCTTATTTTGACTTCCCTTTTTCATTAAATTCCTTTTACACATGCTGTGTCATGGAAAGGCGTTGTTGTAAAATTTTCCCTTTTAGTGAGATAAGATCAAACAGAAGGAATTGAAGCCATCAACTGATTTTTGTTGAACCCTCAGTTTTGTTTCCAGACAATTTCCGTGGACAAACGAATGTTTGACGAAGAAAACAACAAGCATAGCCGATGATGATGATAGAACAGAGCGAGAGTATAAAATGCTGCTGAAATAACCTGCGATCAGGCGTCCCTTATATTTTTTGCCGCGGCGGGAAGGTACGCCTGATACGATTACTTGACTATTTATCAGCCGCCCCCTAAGGCCCTGTTCGCACTACGCGAAATTTTGTTTGTTTTGCAAAAAAATCTGTCAACGCGAAGCGATTTCTAGTGCGAACGATTTTTTGCACCCACCAAAATTTTTGCAAGCGCTACGAAACTTCAAAGATTCCGTCGACTAGCTTTGGAGGCTGTAAAAATTTTGTCAGGCGAGAAAATCCTTTGTTCCTTGACATCCATCCGTCATTGGGTCATCAAATTTGAAACATATGGATTACGAAGCGAACGTGACCGTATGACTTCCCGCGAGTGTTCTCTCTCGGAACATATTAAGAGCCTCAGTAAATCGTGGAATGAATCTCTACCCGTTCGCATATTTCTTCTGAACAAGATCTCAGGAAAATGGCGCTGGAGAAATATCAAGTGCGGGTGAAAACGACGGTGTCTTCGCAGCTGAATTAAAACCTCCATAATCCTTAACACGCGTAGCAATCAAAACTATAACTAATTGTTGATTTAGCAAGAACAGGTTCTGCATGAAAAGCAAAAGGCAATAAAGTGCCAAAATAAAATTTCGGGGAGCATTTTATATTCACAAATCCGACCGGAAACTTCGCGCGAAACAGACACCGACACACATTTCACGACATCTTGATGTAAATTGATCAAGTGAACTGTCACTAAAAAAATTTCGTATCTTCATGTGCGAACAGGGTTGCGAAAACAAAAAATTGGTGATTACAAAATTTTCGGGTTTTTTGCAAGCGCGAAATTCAAATTTTCGTCTTAGTGCGAACAGGGCCTTTAATTAATAATTCATTCCGGATAACCAAGCAGAATTACCGGAAGTCTTGCGTGTTGTCGACAGATCGGATCGAAATCCACCAATCGCAGCCATTAGTGTGACCTTCTGACCTTCTTTACGTCATGCTAGCGGGCTGTGATTGGTGGATTTCGATCCGATCTGTCGATAACATGTATGATTGACGGAAATTTTGGAAACGTTTCCGCGGGTGTTTTGTTTTCCAAAGTCGTGTATCAACGAAAACGGTGGTAATACATATATAGCGCTCTTGCCTAATCCCGTCGGTAGCACCGCCAAAACATCTCTCCCATGGCATGCGATTCTATGAATGCATTCTATTTGTTCATCATTGAGAGTTTTGTGAACAAAACTCTGAAGAGAAGCATTTAAAGCTGACAAAAACTCGCTCTCTTCGCTCGCCTCATCACTGTCATCAGACGTCATGATGGAATTCATCAGCACGCGGGATTTTTTTACCGGAAATCACACCGCCACAAAGGTAACCAATCATGGCTCAGTTCTAAGTACCTTTTTGTTCGTTGACCAATCAGAGAAAAGTCCAGATTCTGGACTAGCAACAGACAAATAGTCAAGTAATTGTATCAGGCGTACCTTTCCGCCGTGACAAAAAATGTAAGGGACGCCTGATCGCAGGCTACTACTGAAACTGAGTGTTCAACGACGGATCTTGCAAGTGCGTCTCTTGGAACGTTGGTCGTTTACAAGGGGTCAACAAAATTATTTAGATATTTCATCAATAGATGAGTACGTTTTAGGCCAAAAAGATTCTTTTATCAATTAAAGCACTTTTCAAAAGGCACCTCAATATTGCAATAAAACCGAACCAAGCCAACATAACACATTTAATAAAACTTTGATTCCAGAAAAGAGTCGTTAGATATATTCGCCCGTTCGTTTTTCGTTTCTTTTATCTAGGCCTCTTCTGGTCACTGAACTGTGTCAGCATCGGCACTTGAGAATCAGGGCCATAAACAAACGTATCTGAGATAAGTTACATGTAAACCTACTCGCTAAGTTCAAATTGTTCATTGATAAAACCACTGAATAGCTTACAAAACGCCCTTGTACATCGCGCCTCTACCCAGCAAATCTGCATGTTCTGCTCACTACAAAACCAGTGTTTATTTTTCATTGTTTTGAAACCACATTTTTGTTATTATCAAGAAAAGAATTATCGATTCTACTGATTAATTACTCCATTAAACTAAACTGCTATGAGAGTTTTTGATAACTGACCGAGTAAGAATCTCGAAGAGTTTAACCTAAAAACCTTACAATACCAATAATACTACAAGTTAAAACTGAGTATAGTGATATCTTACGTTTTTAGAAATACTGAAACCTTTTTGGACTGATTTGACACTGATTGTTCTCTTTTGCTTCAAAATTCCAAGAATTAATACAATTGATTTATCAGTTCACGATCTGTTGATTTTAAACTGGGCCTGCACTGAAAGTGGTGCCACACTTTGTAAGACATGGACCGGAACTTTGGACTACGGCCAAGGATGATAGAAAACCTTGTGCCACTAAGTGCCAAGGAGACTCCACAGATCCCGGGGGGGGGGGGGGGGGGGACTCCACAGATATGTTTTTACGTAGCAGTAGCAACGTTAGAATTGTTCTGGAGGGAGGGAAAAGACCTGAGAGCTGTACGGTAATGCTAAAAATGCATACACGATGCTCAACTTTTTTAACAGTTTTAATAGTTTGTTTTTCATTCTTATCTTAAAAACGGAAGTTAGAATTCATTTCGTAAAACGTAATGAGGCAGATACGTTAGCTGACTTGAACTTTAACTCCTATTCAAAAATTGCCCGTTTGCTCTCAAGTTCACAAAAACAAGCCAACGAGATGCACATCTGAACTAGATAATCCGACAAAGTAGCCAAATCGAGCAACTGGAAATTAATGGAGTAGTGTCACGAGGATTTTGCTGTTTTAGGCCAATTCTGTGCTAAAATCATTACTATGAGGCTTTAATCACAAACAAAATGCTTCTGTAGAGCTACAACGAAGATATCAAATGAATGTTATCAGAGAGGGCTAACCATAACGAATTTCTTGAGGATTTTTGGCCGGAACACGTAGCATGAAAATTCGAAAAACTTGGCCAATTTTTTCAAGTTTCAATCCATTTCCATCCATGCCATCCGAAGCGACAGGCGACAGGAAACAGTTTCAGTGCCTTCAAATAGTCTTTAATAACAAAACTAGATCATTAGTCTTGGAATTCAGTTAATGCGAAGACACCTTCTAGCTTTTTTATAAAGTTGCCAAATAGCGTGATGCCCCTTTAAGACGTCGACGGTGTTTTGAAGCAAAATAAACCTTCATAGCTGAATAAGTAATAAGGGTTATATCCCACAGGGAACAAATCCAAATTATCTTTCACTTACTTACTTACTTAATATTAGAAAAGATTTGGTATTACACTGTATATAAATAATAAGCCTTTTAATTAAAGTAGCGGGTCACTAATTACTAAACACGCTAGCTAACTTTGGTAATACCCCTTAGTTGTCGGAAAAGTGCAGCTCTTCATAAATCATTTTTCAGTTCAGTTTTTTAGGCTTTAAGCTCTTTGTTGTATGTTTTTGTTTGTCTTTTGATCTTGACCGTGCACAAAACACAGTAAATTACTTCTGACTGAGGGACTAGCCAAAGTATCGATTTGACTATGTATTTTAAGCATACTGTTTGAGCACAAAACGGTCGTGGACCTTCCAACATAAATCATGCATGTTGTACACCTTATTCCAAAATGGCCGCCATTTTAGTATTCTTTTGTTTACTTGCAAATTAGCCCTTGTTGCCTCGTTTAAGGGAAGATATTCTTTTGAATTTCAAGTTTAAGAACGAGGCAACCAGGGCTAATTTGCAAGTAAACAAAAGAATATTTAAACGGCGGCCATTTTGGAATAATGTGTATACTTTGTTTGTCCCTTTATAGTTTGTCAGGCTTTAAACCTTGGACCGCTGACCAGGTACTTTAACTTCACAAGATTTACCGGTGACTGTGGCAACAGAAGAGGATGAAGGAATGGAAATTACCGAGTATACATCAAAGAAAGAAAAATACAGCCGGCCCAGTTAAGGAATTTGCACCGGTAACTCCAACAACGCCCCGAAGAAGGAGTTTATGCGTCTTATCATACTTGACAAAAGGGGCTGAAAAGAGAGTACGATTTAGAGCCTCGATACCTCTGACGAAACATCAGGTTGAAAAAGTGAACAGTACTTTTGATTCACTGGAAAGCAAATCGCAGAATTTGTTTAATTGGCTCAGAGACCAGCAATAACACCGTAAAAGTTTTATTTTGTGTGTATGTTCCTTGTTGTACGCGAGACCTTGTATAAAATAATTTTAATTCGCTGAAAAGTGAAACAAAAATTAAGTCAAATGGTTCAGATAAAAATTTTATTCCTTTAACATTTTATTTATGTGTGTTTACCTCGAGGTAAAGGATATACCATCTTTTAAACACTGTTTATTTGTAATGTGAAGATTTATTTATACTTTAAAACTAAAGCAAGTCATAATAGTGGCAATAAGACTGAGTGGAGTCCAATTCCGTATGTATTCATGTATTCAAATAAATACTAAATAAATAAATAGATAAACAATAAATAAGCAACAGTATGGAATATGGAAATTGCTAAATTCATTAATTATTAAAACTAATTAGTAGAAATTAACAAAATGTAAGGTTAGTTCTCCTTTAAATAAGCCGGTTTGAAGTAAGGATCTTAAATCTCTCATCAGTTTCATTCCGCATTTTATGTCCATTAGATCGAATAGAGTGTGTGCAGTGTCACGCAATAAAAAATAAAATCAAAAACCGTGCATTGAATAAAGTCAAAAAATTGAGATATTGTAAACGATAAATAGAGAAGACAGTTATCCAAGTTTAAGGTGTGTGCGTTCTCCCAAAGTTGAGAAATTCGTCGAAATGTGCCGCACAAAATTACAGAGCTTAGTATGGGGTCGCCATGTTGGAGGACCTCTTTAGTCCTCCAACATGGCGGCCAGTAAATAGTGTAAACATCTGGAACTTACATTGGCTATTTAGTGGACTTATTATCTGAACCGAACCAAAAAAAATTTACAAAAGTACTTTTCCTGATACTTAAACTCCTAAAATGGCTAAAAATCACGAGATAAGTGTATATTTTTCGACAAATGCGATCGTAGGGTTATGTCACGCACCGCCATAACTCCGAAATTCAAAATGCGCTGGTTTCCAAACGAAGGATGCTATTGAGCTGGAAAGTTGTAAACAGCCATAAATTTGGTACCTCTTATGCCTGATGAGGATAAAATCTTTAGTGGCTTTTTTGTTTTGGATTTGAGAATTTGATGACGTCAGGTGCACACACTCTATATTAAATTTGCCCTAATTAACAGCCGTTTGCAATAGCACACGGTTTCATTACGTAGTGTGCCGATGTTGTTGAGCTAAAATCTTGAGTGTTTATAAGCCACTTATATTCCGTATTTCTTGTTCTTGGGGCGATTTCTTTCTAAACGAATTATATACATAGGCAGCAGTTTGCTTTCAAACACCATAAGAAAAGTAAATTAATCTATAGAGAGGAAGTGTGGTCTGTAGAACATGCGAGAGATTTTCGAGGAAGCGCTCCGTGTAGACCATCGTAAAAAGTTTAGCGGCCATCTTGAAATTTTCAAGCAGTGGAGAAGTGTTGACCAAGCAAGCAAGCGCTCTGATTGGTTAATTCATCGTCTACAATTTTCCCACGGGCGTATGCTGCTGACGTGCAGTCTTAAATGAAGTAGCTCAATAAAAGGATATCTTTTGCACATGTGACAATGTTATGTTATAAAACAAATGGTAAAAGCCACAGCTATATACTTTTGAGTTATGGATGCACTTGGGAGATTTGCTATCACCTCGTGCGACTGTTACGCTTCTTTCGTGCTTAGCAACTTCCCGCGTGAGTCCATAACTCAGTAGGGTACGCTATGGCGTCTACCATTTGTTAGTTAGAAAGAATATAAGTCTGCCAGCAGCAGTCAGTAGGTAGCAGGAGGGCGAGGAAGGTAACTGACAGCGGGCAACAATTAGGATCAGGTAAAAGGCAAGAAAGCAGGCATCAGTCAGTGAGCTGACAGGTATTAGCCAGCATTCAGCATCAAGTGACTCAAGAAAGAGCAGCAGTATGCAGCAGGCAGCAGATATGAGAAGGCTCCAGTCTGTCAGCAGTGGTCAGAAGACAGCAGCTGGCAATAGCAGTCAGTAGACATCAGCCAGCATTAAGCATAAAGGCATAAAGTGAAATACAGATCGAAGAGCAGTAGTATGAAGCAGGCAGCAGACCTGAGCAGGGATCAGCAAGGTTTGTCAGAAGTAGTCGGTAGACAGGAGCAGCAATAGCAAAGGTAGCATTAAGTGTAGTAGTAAAATGTATTTCCATTAGGTATCTTTATCTTACAACGCATGCGGCAGTATTAGCCAGTAGGCACGCAGTATCATGCAGCTAAGTAGCATGGAACAGGTAACTTAAGGTAGCAGACAAAATAATCAGTATACAGCAGTCACCATGTAACGTTAGGTAGCAAGTAGAATAACAGACAACAGGCAGGTGACAGCTAACACTTGCATCCGCCTGTCATTGAAGTAGCCTGCAGATGACAGGCAGAGGGAAGCAGTCAGCAGGCAGCAGATAGCACATGGGCATACGGTAGCAACTAGTGTCATAAAGGTTTAGGTAAAGGCAAAATAGGAGACAGAAAGCATCCGCGAGCAAGCAGCAGGCAGAGGTGAGTAGGAATGTATGTATATATTCATATACGTAGACAGACATGGAGACATGGCATGGGGGTAGAAAGGAGGGTGGGTAGTAACGTAGTTTAAAAAACATGCAGTCAGGGAAGTTGGTGAGATTCATGCAAACCCACAACTTGACATACCACTAGTAACCCAAAGGAAACGCCATTCCTTTGAATGTTAAGCTTCCAAGGATGTTAGGAAAACCTGCGTCATTAATGGCTCTATCAATTGTTAGCCCACCCATTCCCCGGGCATTGGACGGGCATTTGACGGGTGTTAGGTACCTACCGTGAGGCATTTGCTAGAAAACGGCTGCCAGGGGGTGGGCCCTTGATAATTTAGTCAAAAACAAAGAATTATACATCACTACTTTGTAAAAATGCGATCCTGCTTTAACCCTACGTTAGGAACGTACTTTGTAAATTCTCTTTCTTACATTTAACCCAACTACCACCCCCATAATTTCATATTGTTCTTTCACTTATAAGCTTTTTATCTAAACAAAAGCGGATAAGTCCTCTTTCAATGAGGTTTCCCTGTAAACCGTCACCTTTGCGCATTATTCTTTATCTTGCTATGTGGAGATCGGTGTGCACTGCTGTTTTGACGTATGGCTGAATCAATTTCGATAAACAATAAACAAGTTAATTACAAACGAATAACAGTCGTGATCAAAGTATAACAAGATTTTCCTTCCAATTAACAGAATTTAATATGAGACATTTGCACTTTTCTTATTGCCCAGCTGTGTTGACTTTGAATGGACCAGCTTCCCCATAGTGGGTCATTTGCCACCCAGCTTTTGAGAAGAAAATGTCAGATGCCCATCTGATACTCAAGGGGGCTGGTGATGGACGAGCATGGCATTAATTGACAGAGCCATACACCTTATTAGTATATACCACACAAGTGAATAGTACTTTTCGCGCGCGCTGATTGGCTAGCTCGGAGGTGATTAGCGAAGTACTATTCACCTCCGAGCAGTCGAAGAAAAACAAAATGGTTTTAAATAAAGTTACTCTTTTGGGCGCTAGTTATTCAGCTTGTGTGGTATATACTAAAACAATTATTCACCTCAGTGTAGGTGAAAGTGGTGGATATTTACCTCCACCTCGGTGAATAATTGTTAACTATTACAGTGCTTTGATGAAACTGGAGCCAAACAGACCGGCAATGAAACCCAAGCAAACTAACTTTCTGCATTCACGAGGTTTGCTTTTTGCGAGCGCTCTTGTGAAATCCCTACTTAACTAGCGCTAGCATTGTGGAACGGTTATGTAACAAAGCCTGAAAAATGCAGAGTAACAGAAAATAAACATATTCAAAATAAAAGTAACCAGCAAATAATCATTAATGTACCAGTTTAATCCCATACATTCTATTACTGGCTATGATGAATTAAACAGTATTTGAATTTTCACTTCAGCAGCTCAGCGTTACTGTCTAAGCAGATTTCACTGAGTAGTAGTCACTCACGGATCGATAGACTTGGATGTAGGCTGCAAGCACCAGCTCGTTGCGGTAGGTACTTGTTAATGTCCAGTTTTTCTGGAGTGCAAATTTGTCGGTGATTTATTCTACCTTCCAACACCCACCGAAGCAGTTTAAGCGTCGACAAATCATGTGAGAACTGCGAGCATAGTCCTCAAGTTTTCACGTTGGAAAAATTGAATTTTTAACTACACTATCCAAGCATAGCTTGGCTCCAGATAACAAAAAATGAGGTCTTCTTGATATTTCAATGTCATTCCTCTTTGCACAATTCTTAACTTTGTTGGCCATATGCGCAAGTTCGGTTCTTAAAGGTACATTTGTTCCCCGAATGCAAAGAACTTTCAGAAACTTGCAAGCTTCCACCAGTTCGATGAGTGCTTCCTCGACTCGATGCCTAGTGACAGCGTAAAAGTTGTACAACGCCAAGGTCTCAATGCGATGACAGAATCTCTTAACGTAGGTAAACACAGTTTCAGTTTTAATCGTGGCTTGTTTTGTGATATAAAAATGTTTTAAATTGTGCAGCCCTGTTAGCAATGCTTCTAGATCTTCGTTGGAAGCAATAGCACTTCCAACACAGAGAGTCGTTAAACCTGGACACCGTCTAACAAACTTACAGAGCGTGTCACCAGTAATGTTGAAGCTACTGTGTATGTCGAGGGAGTCCAACTTTTGATAGTACGACTGCGACATGGCCTTCATAACTTCGTCACTTAGAGCTCTTCCCCAACCGCAAAATGACAACTGTAGATATCTCAGTTGTGTTAATTTGGGAAGCATTTCCATCAGACCTGCCTCACCTATTCCATAACAATATGAAATATCAAGTTCAGTCAAGCTCACTCGACTCCAGTCCGTGCGCATTATGCTGCTATTCCGTAGCCTGGTGCAGCTCAGTAACAGAGTTCGCAGATGTTTGCATTCAGCGAGAAGACGCGGGAAAGACGAACCTGTGACGTAGATACATCCTGTCAGGCAGAGCGACTCAAGTTTAGGACAGCAGCTCGCTAAGATGTCGACATGTGTATCATTGAAAGAAACGCAGTTTTGACAATGAACTATGCGCAAATTGCGCTGTGTGACAAAAATTCTTTCTAATTCTCCCGTTGTACCAACGCTATCCATGCCAAGGCATTGAATATTTCTGATTTGTCTGAGAAATGTGATGAAAATTTTGGACTCGTCACCATAAAGAAAGCGAAGATCAAGATTTTCAAGGTCCTTAAAGGAACCAGAGTTTAGGCGAAAGCCGTTTGTGTAGTCTGTAAACTGCGCACCTTGCAAACTGAAAAAAAAGAAATAACACAATTAAACACAGATCACAATTAACAAGAAAATATATCTCAGGAAGTAATTCTCCCTCCAAACTACCCCTGTAATAGTTACTACCCCCTATTTACTTCGTCGCGTACATAATCGGCTGTGAATGGCGTCGTCTCTTTTTGGTTTTTTAGAATGCTTATTATTTAAGAATGATACATATACCTAAAAAGCCCTACACTATAAGCCAAAGAAGTGAACAATTGGCCTAATACAGCCTGTTCAACCGGCTCTTCATAGCGGCCAACTCGCTACATCAAAGTCCAGCATTTCTGCTCCGACCTTGTGTGTCAATCCATAGGTCTTACTTTTACTGCGAATTCTCTTAAAATGGCCACCACCTTAAAATGGTCAGTTATTTCAACTCACGGTGGCCGTTGGAAAGAGGAAATTAGGACTGGAAACAGCGTCCCTCCATGGAGGGGCTCTGGCAGGGTTGCTTTCTTCACGAAAAGAAGTTCAGATTCAGTGATCCGGAAAAAAGCCTTGACCATAACCAAGACACAGTCCTCTAGCAGAACTCTCTCTACCTTAGAGCTTACATGTGTACCCGGAAATTTGTTGCGCAACCTAACGGAATATTGGGGATTAACCCATCCACCATGGACCAGTATGCAATCTGGGCGTGTCAAGGCCGAGCTGTATCTCTTATTACTACCCTGTCAAGCGGCGCGTCCCCCGTATAATCCAACAGGATACTCCGCAGAACCCAACGCGCAATCGTATTTCATACATTGTTACATGTTTTTTCCCTCAGTGTGGCACATGTATCTGCGGTCGACTGTTTATTATTTTGGCTTTTCTTGTAACAGGTACCCCTATCCAATGCATCCCGCATTTTAATTGTTTCAAATTATCGTTAACTGGGTTTACGGTCAAAAACCTAGATTTTCCGCGATAAGTAACTCTGTATAGGATTAACGTCTTTATTCTATGCAATTACAGTATCACTGATTTTTATCTGACTGATAAATGTGACTAATTTTTTAGGCAAAATCTTGCGTGTGCCACAAATTTCGAGTCCATTTTACTTGTATTTAGGTAAAAAATTTGTTCCTTACTCAGTATAGTTGAGTTAATTTTCTTTTGCCAGGGAAACTCGGCTGGTTCCCTTACATTTTTTGAATACTGGAAAAGCCGAATGCTTTCTTAGATTAAAACTTTTCCTTCTACATTGTTTATTTTACATTTCCTGGAAGTCCAGCAACTGTTTAGGGTAGTCCACCTGTTAGTTTTCTTCGCGTGATATTTTTGTTGCAACATTCATTGCAAGAATTCACTAAAATTTGTTTGATTTTCTTGAGAAACATGAATAAGCAAGGATGATAAAGTTCAGTTGTGATCTTTTGCAATTAAGATAACGTTTTGAGTGTCAGTTCTTTCAAAGTTTGTGAAAAAGAAAAAAAACCGGGGAAATTCAGTGAGGTCAGTTGTGTCGTGAAAATTGCACTGTAATGTCTTAGCTATACACTGAACGAACTGATGACGATTAATTTATCAAATGAAGTTTTGTACGGAGCCACAAATACACATTTTACATAATCCTCAACTCAGATTGACTTTCTATCAGTGTGGCTATTTTTATTCCGTCCCTAATACGTACCGTATTTACCAGATTGGATTCAATTAAGAGAGATAAAAACACTTCTGCTTATCGCAATCAAAGTTAAGCAGCCGCTAGCAAGCAAACTTACCTCAAAGTTTTCAAGTTGATGCATTTCACAGCAATAGCCGTGATAAACGAAACAGTTACAGCACATCCACTGATATTCATCGTGAAAACGAACGAAGATATTCGATCGATCAGAGCTAAAGTTCTTTCTGTTAGTTTCAAGCCGCGCAAATCTGCATCTCTCCAAAGTGAATGATCGTAAGCAATCCGTCGCCATTTTTTGCACACCATGGCGACATGTCCGAGATCTCTAAAACCGCACCAATGGAAAATATCGAGCAAGATTGATTCCGGAAGCTTTTCGATTATTTTTGCAGCCATTTTAGTTTGCGATGCTTTCCGTGCAATATGGTCGATAAAACCTCGCACACTGAAGTTCGCACACACACACAACTAGTGTAGTGACGTGACCTGGAGACCACTGTGAAGTCACCAAAGACATCATAATTAGTGCGCGCACCAGGGTGGTAAAGCCGCGGGGTATTTTCGTGATGCGCGACGTAGTGGCCCTTTCTCATAGTGTAACTGTGAAAGCCAATGCGGTGATTTAGCTCTTGCTTCTTGCGAAAAAAAAAAGCAAAGAAATAACAAGGATGTCAAAGAGGATGATCTCGCGTGAAAAAAATTCTACATTTTCTGTTCCATGTGAAATGGATGTATTTATTTTTCGAGATCGAATTGTGGTGAAAATCCGCTAAGGGGTATTAAACTTTCTGTGAAACCAGGAGCCCACGATGAAAACTGATCTAGACTTCCTTTACCACTTCAATTCTGCGCTCTCGATCCCGCCGTTATCAATTATAGACGCGTCAAAAACGTTTTGATTGTGGAAAGATGAAAAAAAAGCGCCTAAAAAATTAAAAATGCCTTATACTGAAGTTTACCTTCATAGTTGATTTTGTCGTTTTCTCCCGTCTCCTGTCTAATTATATTAATCTTATTATTAACAGTACTATTTTTTAAGTTAATATTAGTCCTAAAGAATTTTCTTCTGTGAACGTGATTATTCAATCGTCGGGATTTTGGCTCGACTTTTTACTGTAAAGTTAGTTTAGCTCGTTTGCGGTTTGGGCAACCTTCATCTCCACCCCGAGGCGCAATTTTCATCCCTTGTCGGGTAGGGTATGGTAAAATAATAGTTTGCCCATGAGTCCCTGCGCACCTCGCAATGGCCTCTTCGCCATTTTCTTTGCTGCTCGTCAGTTCGAGTCAGGTGAGTGAGTTCAATCCATCCAAATGTGGCGAATTTTGAGAGCATCTTCATGTCAGAACATGCTAATTTATTACATTATTTGCTAAATACTAGTCTGGTTGAAATAGTTTATGCTGAAAGTGGTTCCTGCATCGAAAAATTACGTGAATAGCATGGAACATCGATTCTATTGAAATCTAGCTAAATTTTAGATGTTGTGTATGGAATTCCCAGTTCTGGAAATGGAAATCGTTTGCTGAAAATCAGAAGAACTTTGTGTACCTTTTAAAACTATTCGAAGTGTTTCCCGTTGTGTATTCATTTCGAAGTATTATGTGATTCATTTTTATCGCAACGTGTTAAAAGTTGGAACCCACGTGACTCGCACCTCTTTCGAAGTTTTCCAACAGTGGACAGAAGTCATTCAAATTCTGAACGTTTTTGTGCTTCATTTGGGAGCAACTTCAGAAACTATACCCGGCCACTTATTTACATTTATTTACTGTGATAAATTGCTTGTGAATCATCCAGTGTTGTCATAAGTAAACTGGTGTTTTCATGATTTTTGTTTTCTATAGCCAAGATGGTTATGCCAGCAAATAGACCCAGGATCGTAAAGAAGCGCAAG
Organism: Platygyra sinensis; assembly: GCA_019787425.1. Taxonomy (NCBI): domain Eukaryota; kingdom Metazoa; phylum Cnidaria; class Anthozoa; order Scleractinia; family Merulinidae; genus Platygyra; species Platygyra sinensis. The sequence goes on along the minus strand of JAHPZR010012557.1, from coordinate 11,776 downwards.
AAGAGGTTTATCAGGCATCAGTCTGATAGATACCTCAGAGTCAAGGTTGGTCTCTCATTTGCTAGCTGCTTTTATAAAATTACATGATCCAAAGGGAATTAGGAATATTAAAAGCCACATAAATGTAAAAGTTTTGTCTGAAGTCAGTGCTCCTTCCTGTTTTTTTGTGGCTAAATGTACTTTAGGCAAAGTTTTAGTTGAGCCAATGCTGGCAAGCGGTCTCTCGGGGTGACCAAGCTCGGTGGGGTTTTGTACAGGGTTCTCCTCAATCTTGTTCCCAGAGCACATATGTCTTTGGTCATGGACCAAAAGACGCTTGGGCTCTGAGAACGAGATTGGGTTCTGCAGGGTTCACGAGTTTTACTTGACAGCCTTGTGTTTAATAACTGTTTCTCAAAGCATGATTCATTTCTGAAGGTCTCCTTTGGTTTTGAAAATTAAAATTCTGGCATCCTAAATTCAGTAATCCAGTAAATAAAGTTGTCTTACCCGTATCATAATAAATTTGTACTGAGTGGTCAAGCAGTACAGGTAGGGAGAGAGAGAGAGAACACGCTAGCTAAGATCTGGATATTGCAAATAAACAGTTTCCTAATAATTCATCAAAAATGGATCTAAGACTTTTCCACACCAGCAGCTGCTTTTGGGAACACTATGTGATATCAAATGACAACTTCAAACTGACATTGATTTTAAAAGCTAAAGCAGTTCTAGTTAACCTTCCCTTTAAAGCACCACACTGTGAACTTAAACCACTGCATTTTTGCGTCTGGCTTAGTAATGAAAGTGTTGGTTGTCCAAGGGAAGGAGAGAAACTCATTTTGTTTGGGTGAGGTACATGGAGGACCTCTTTCTTAATGTCTGATGTCATGAACCTCAATCCAAAATGTACAGTTATTTACATCATGTTGAACTCAAGTCATTACTTTGTTTGCCAGGAGAATATGATGCAAATGTCTAATTTGATTTGTCAGTACCATAAGGAAATATTCATTGAAGTAAACGATTACTAATGTATTTTTGAATTTAAAAAGTAATTCCATTCCAGAATTGTGTTGACCTAACAGAGCATTCTGTATTTTCTCTCTAGCCAAGCTGGCGTAAGCCAAAAGGTATTGACAACAGAGTCAGAAGGAGATTCAAAGGGCAGTATCTTATGCCCAACATAGGCTACGGAAGCAACAAAAAAACGCGACATCTGATGCCAGATGGGTTCAAGAAATTTGTCATTCACAATGTTAAGGTATCCTATGACTATTTAGTAATATGGTTTTATATTTACGTTTCAGTGTGCAGTGGAAAATTGAATTCTCAAACCCTCAATTTTTTGAACTTCCTTATCCTGATAGCTCAAACCAATGGTTGCTCCCTCCCAGTCAAATACAATAATTTTACCAGCGTTGTATATAAGAGCCAGCAGCCGACGAAATTCGCCAGCTTCTCTGCCAAGTTTCACCAGCTACTTTCATTGCTTCACTAGTCAAGATATGTCGAGGGGATGATGTTTATCACATCCCACAACCGTCTACTTTCCACAAAATTCGGGCTACTTAAAAACTTAAGGAAAACGCTGATTTTACCCCCTGTTTCTCAAACTACCTGATTTTGAAACCATTTGATTTGGTTCCCAGTGACGTTCAAAAAGTTGGAGGTCTACTGTTTTTATGACTGCTCACCATGTGATTTCATGGTTACAATGCCCTCGAAGGTGATTATAATTATTTCAGATTACCCCTTCCTTTTAAAAGCACCTCACTTTGAACTAAAACCATGGTGACATCAGTCTGATTGGCATAGCCGTTCATCTGTTGAAACCACTGGTGTAGTCTTGACAGTGCTGGTTGTCCAAAGGAAGGAGATTAATGCAGTGTAAATGGGTGAGACTGGAGAGGACCTCTTTCTTAATGTCCAGTGTTCTTGGTTCTCAATCCACATTGCAACATTATAAGTAAAATAGGTAAAGCTTGCATTTTATTTTAAAGTAGTTTGAGTAATGAAGCAAGGCCCATATTATGAAATATCTGGAATCCCAAGTCTTTGAACCAAAAGTTGTTTCCCTCGCCTCAATCAAACACAATAATTTTACTACCAAAACAGGTACATGTAGACCGTGAATTCAAAGACAAGCATGGCTGTTGACTTCGGTGCCAAACGTCAATGATTTTGGTTACATGGCTCTGTTTGTCAAAGAGGTAAATGTGTGTGGTCACATTCCAGTGCATGAGTGAGCAATGGCATATGCTGTAAATAGCAAAGGGCGAACTCTAATTTGCGAGAAGTCCATAGATGAAAGCTTAAGAGGAAGCATTTTAGACTCCATCATCATCAGACTACACATGTACCTGTTTTGGTAGTACCTCTGATTTCTCAAACTACTAGATTGTTGTAACCAAGTTTTAATTCCCTTGGAGGTTCAAATGTGGATTCCACTGTATGGTTATTTCAGTGTGACTACTTCAGTACTTGAGAGTCACTGTATTGCAGTAAAAATTGCATGGTGATAAATAACTGAAGTTGGAAATCCCTTTTTTCATTGTGCAAGATGGGCCACTTTTCTTTCTGGTGTGTCCTCAGTTGTGGTACAGTGTCTGTTAGCATTTCAGAATTCTCTGTTTTCGGCTTCTTGGTGCAGAGGACACAGGCCATGTCACAACAGAACACTGCCTAACAATTGAATTATTTTCATTATTGTTCTCATCCTTTTGTCCTTTTGTTGTCGAATGTTTTGCCTCAGCTGTGTCTTCTACACCAAGTAAGAGCTGTGGTTTTCTTGTGAAGTCAATATGAAATCAAGCATTTGTGTTAAGGGAAAGAATAAATCAATTTTACTGTAGGTGTTGTCCCAACAGAATTTCACAATCAAGTTTCTGTTTTTTTTTTCTGTTAGGAACTTGAGGTTCTCCTGATGGCTAACAAGAGCTATGCTGCCGAAATCGCCCACAATGTGTCTAGCAAGAAGAGGAAAGAAATTGTGGAGCGTGCCCAACAACTGGCAATCAAGATAACCAATGCAAATGCAAGGCTTCGAAGTGAAGAAAATGAGTAGATAACAACACATATAATGTAACAACTTGTGTAGCAATAAAAGATGTTGTTTGGATTTACCTAACTGTTGGCTGACTTCATCTGAAACATGAAGGAAGAAAAAAGAAGGGTATTTTATTGTACATTTTAATAAAGCTAGCACCTGTGGAACTAATTTTGTCCTTTGTGGAAAGGATAGCTGGATTGCAAGGGACTATTTTTGTTTGGTTTGTGGAAAATTGATTCTGAAAATTCTAAATATGAAAAAAAAAAAAAATGCATACTTTCTACACCTGAACAATTTAAAATAGTATTTATGTCAAAACGCATATCTTCACTCTCGAGAGTGATGAGGATGGGGCTCCATTTCAGAAATGGAGCTTCATTATCTGAGAGTAGACAAAAACGCTTGAAAATGGTGATATCATTCACATTCAGCAATGATAGTTGTGTTTTCCCGTATCTTATTGGCACAGTAGGTGGAGCACTGAGTGATACATGTAACCTATCATTGTACACCGCATTGGTGTAGATGGGCCTCAAAGTGACCAGCGAGTGGGTGACCGTAAAATTCTCAGAATTAATCTCTTTCCACCTAACATTTCCACCTTATCTGACAAATGCACTCCAACGACATTGTACATATATACATGTAGTATTGGCATCTGGTAGGGCAAATATTTGAAAATAGGTGAATGAAAATTTCCAGGACAAATATGAAAGGCCAGTCAAACTCTGGCTAAGACGAACAATAGGGTGGAATCGATGGCTACTGACAACCTCACAACCAATGTTTTCTTGCGTTGAATATGATCAGATGCTGAACAATTACCTACTAGATATTGGTAAATGGCTCGAAACTCGAATGACTAAGTACGTATCACAGAAACGTTTATGGCAGACAGGATTTCATACCTAGTTGAAAGCTGTATCATAAAAATTCTTTTTCTTTGGCCATCGTAGCTTAATGAGAAATAGCACACAAACTGCAGTTACAAACATGACAACAATCTTAATTCTACCTTATTTAGGGGCACAAAGTAAAATTGTTACTAAACAGCTTAAGACCTGCATTAATAGATTTTATGGCTGCATTGATCTTAGGGTGATTTTCCAAAGCGCTCATCGCATCAAGTCCTTTTTTCCCTACAAAGATAAGATTAACCGTTCTCAAATGTCAAAAGTTGTTTATAAGGCTAGTTGTTGGGACTTCCAGGATTTTTACATCGGCAAAACAAAACGTAGATTGCATGACAGGAAAACTGAACATTTTAAAGGGATCACTAGTGCCTGTCATGCATCGCTATCGCAGACCACGTCACGTCAACTGGTCACAACTTAAAATGGGACCACTTCGAAATATTAGCAAAAAGTCGCTCTGATATCCACTGCAAGATAAAGGAGACTCTTCTAATTCAAGAACTCAAACCGACCCTAAACGATAATGTAAGCAGCGAAAAGCTTTACCTCTATTAGTTTGCATCTTTTGTATGCAAATATTTTTTGTGCTCAGCTTTTGTCATTGTTATTGTTACTTAGTTACTTATCTAAAATTTAAACTTAGTTGCTACTTGTATTACTAACGGTCACTTCAGAAGATGTATGTAGAAACATACGAAACGTCAAGTTAAAGTTGAATAATTTTGTTTTCCAACATGCGTTTTATTGTCATGTTTGTAACTGCAGTTTGTGTGCGGGGAAGGGGGTGGGTACTCCCCTATGTGGGCTATATAGGTAAGTGCGGTCCCAAAGGATATGGTTATTCAGCCGCTTTGGTCATTAATAGAGTATCGATTTTAGCTGATTTTGGACATTTTGGTCATAAATAGGGTATGGGTTACGAACTCTAGCCTTGATATGAGTATGTTTAGAAGAAGCCAACAGAAAATCAACAAAAGCCCTTCACAGATTATATTTACGGTAATTTTACATTGCTCTGAACTAAGGATCCAATTATAACGCACTTCTGAAACAGGATTTTGATGTAAGGTTCAGGTCATAAAATTAGTAGGGTTTCGAATTTTTAGTCGGGTCTCAGTGAAATAGGATAAGGAATATCGCAGATTTTGGTCGTAAATAGGGTAAGGGTTTTGGGAAGTGGGCTGCACACCCCCACCCAATTTTTCTGGGATTCCCCCCCTCCCCCTCTGGGTGTTGAAAGCCAAGTCATAAGCCCGGGGTGGGGGTACTCCCATATATGGGCTATATAGGTACGTGCCGCAACCAGGGTATGGTTTTTCAGGTTCTCGGTCCTTGAATGGAGTATCTTTTTTGACCCTTTTGTAACTGTGTTCCTGGTGTGGTCCTTAGACAGGGTAGCTAAATTGTCTTATCTAAGGCCCCGTTTACACGGGTCCGGACAAATCTTTGCACCGACAAAAACTTGCACGGTTCCACCTTGCGTTTACACGGGACTGGCGGAACTGGACGAATTTTTGAACGGCTAAGTGTGCAAGTTTGGGACCTGAAAAAAGCAGGTCAACTTTTTGACCGGCACGGTTCCATATTTGTACGGAGTCGTGTAAACACCCGAACCGTGCAACTTTTTGCTCAGATAGCGCGGTTATGGCCTGGAATCAAATACCGCGACTGGTCTAAACTTTGCACGGATCAGTGTAAACACCACTGCAACAGAATTTGCACGGATCCATGTAAACAGGCGGTCCAGGAACAAAATTCGTCCTTGCAAAAATTTGTCCGGACCCGTGTAAACGGGGCCTAAGTGTGAAAACGCCCGCCTATACGAATGTTTTTGTTTCCAGGTTAAACTTGATGTATCCTTTAAGTATTGACAAAATGATTTTGCAACAGAGGTTTAAAAGCCTTGAATAGGGTGTCATTTTTCTTGTTTGGGCCTTAAAAAGGGTATCAATTTTCGCTTTCTTAGTCGTTAAATAGGGTTAGGGTTTAAGAACCTTCGCGGCACACCCCTATCCAAAATTCGCGGGAGTACCCCCCGGGGTCATAAGTTCTATATGCAGAGCCTCTCATAAACTCTGTACTTAGGCGGCAAGCGTTCCCGTACGAGCCAAACGAAATACGGGGCTGCGAGAAAGAGTTTTTTACGATAACGGCATAAATTCTCGTGCGCTCGAGCTCATTGGCTAATTGTTATCATCAACAAGCGGACAGACACATGAATCTATAAGTGCAGTGCGGCAACGAGCGAGAGCGGACAATTTGACAGTTTGTTATTGTAAAAAACAAATGGACGTCAGTTTTTCATGCGTCTGTCCTGTTGTATACAATGAATTTCGTCATAACATTGTCAAAGTAGTTTGCGGATCCATTCGGCTATCGCCTTGTGGTCCACAGCTACTCTGATAATGTAATGACGAAATTCATGATCAATAACAGTACAGACACATGAAAAACTGATGTCAAATTTAGGACGCGCGGAGAATGGGGCGAGAGCAAAAGGCATTTTCCGCGCGTCCTGAAAACTCCTTCTCGCGGCCCGGTATTTCGTTCGGCTCGTACGGGAACGCTAGCGACACAGGCAAGTCCTTAAAATAAACCACGTGATAAAGCAGATAACATGAACACTAGCTCGATCCAGTGCCTACTCCAATGGGCATTTTGGTCCACAGATTTGCACCCGTTTTGGATGAAGTACAAAATCTGTAGACTACGAGTAGTTCCTCCTTTCACTTAGTCGGTCGAGCGAGCACAGACACACACACACAAAAAAAACAACAACAAAAAAGCACTTGCGAGAAAAAAATGGCCGTGCGAAATCCTGGGGGCGAAAACCACTTGTCGCCCCAGGATCTTGCGCGGTCAATTTTTTCACGCGGGGGTTTTCGCGTCTCGCTCGACGGAGCAAGCGAAGGAGGGACTACTCGTAGTCTGCAAAATCTGCGGTTTTTGTGATAAAATCACCTGTTCAGTTGGATAATAATCACTAACGCAAATTAGTTTTTCTTGGTGGTTCCAGTATCTGAAACTCGTGATGTCCGCTGCGGCGAATTGCAGCCCTCTGGGAAAAATGGCGAAAATTACAGACTTCCTTTATTTAGGAGGACTTGCAGTGGCAAAAACGGAACATTTGCTCAAAGAGAAGGGAATTACCTGTGTTATTAACGGTAAGCTTATCTATATGTATGTCTTTTTTAGGGATTCAGTTAAGTACCAGATTTGTCTCGTACTTATTTGGGATGTCCGACAATAGTTGTTCGTTCGTGTTTCGTTTATGTTTTCATAAGCTGAAGTTTTTTTTTCATTTCCTGTCATTGTTTGAAGCATCGACGGAGGCTCCTGACTTGAGCTATGAATCTATTCAATGCACAAGGATTAGACTTGAGGACAATCCGACCTGCAACATAGGAATACACTTCGATCTTGTCGCAGATAAAATCGGTGAGAAAATAAACTTACACTTTAACACAGAACCGTATGTATACTGGTAGGGAGACAAAAACCCACACTGAGGCGACATTAGGCTAGGAAAAAATCTCTTCCATAATTATATTTTAATGCATGTCCACCCACAGGATCCTGAAAAAAATAAAATCTTAAATAACTTCAAGATTTTTTCCAAGGGAAGTACCCCGGTTCACCTGATACCGGTTTAAGGGATTCATAGAATTAATTAAACTTAAAATTTTCCTTGTGGCTGCATTGTAAGTACTGCTGTAAAGCAAACAACTCTCATCTTTATATATTGCAGATAAAGTTCGGAGAGAGAGAGGCAAGGTGCTTGTTCACTGCATAGCTGGAGTTAGCAGGTGAGTTTTCAGTTAGTATCTGTCTAATGGGGCATAAGTTGATCAGCATGAAGGGTCATCAATTAATTATCACAGCTTGTTGAATATTGGCGGTTCAGACTGATTGTCCAATATTTCACCACTAATTGGTCATTTTACATAATTGTTTTCTGCTGTTTTAAATAATGCTGGAAGTTAAAGTGCTTTTACAACCTGTATTTCCATAAAATTATGAACGAAACAATGCTACAGTAGACAGGCCAGGTGGCTTTTCCATAAGGTCTACAAATAAATTTACATTAATTTTTGTTGAGCAGCTGAACCGGGGAAACATATTCTTAGTGAACCAAACTCTGGATCAAGTCAGTGTTAGACTTTTCTGTTCTTGGCACAAGACAATGGCTTCTCTCTATTTAGATCACATGAAAATGAGTACTGGTAATTTACATTATGCGGGGGTTACCCCCCCCCCCCTGGGGGTACTCCCAGAAAAATTAGGTGGGGGTGTGCTGCCCGCTTCCCAAAACCCTTACCCTATTTATGACCAAAATCTGAGATATTCCCTACCCTATTTAAGGTAGCATCCCACCCCAAATGTGACCATTTTGGGGAAAAAAATCAATGATAGCAAGATAGACCTTACTCCTATCTTTATTTTAAAACAGAAATTTTAAAAAAATATTGTTTCTAAGGGAAGTTGTGGACAAAATAGTGTTTTCTTCACGAATTGCCACTAATGAAATGTTGACAAGTCACTGTAACAATCTGTCGACACATCATTATTATCTTACATGCCATCCTTGTTTCGACATGCAAATTTTGTCATGGCCAGACCATGCAACAATATTTTTGCGCTGTTGCTATGTCTTCAAGAAAAAAGCGAAAGCGATCAAGCTGCCCTTTTGTGCCAAGGAGAGCAGTAAAAAGAAAAATGACATCGACAAGGATTGGGCTGACAAACTTGTCGCTAGCGACAAAGGGTCTTATTATTCGCAGCAAGAGTTCGAGGAAGTTGTGCCGGGCAATTGTGTGGTGACAATTTTGTGGCTCTATTCATCAGTGCAGATCATATAGATCAGAAAGCAATTTGTATTGTTTCCTATCCAGTTTAATACCATTCTTACACAGCTGCTTGGATCTCGGAAAGCATTACTGCCTTGGGAATTTCTATTTCACTGGAGTTAATGGCAGTTGTGTGATTCCCTTCCTTGTGCGATCGGCTTCGCCTCTTATTCCTGGTGGTATTTGTCCCAGTTACCTTTTTCCCCTGTTCATTTCTTTAGGCATTTCTAACATTGTTTTGGCCTATTCATAATACAAATTACCAATCAGAGGAATGAAAACTCCGGAAACTGGGATGAAACACGTCCAATTCTACAGTAACAACTTACCTTCGGAGCGAGCGACCAACAGCGATGCCTGGTAGAACTGCAATGTTGAGTCAAATTCCCACGCAGAACAGTGTTTGACATCTTGTCTCGTCAGCAATTGAGCGCTATTGTTATGAAGTAAGTTGGGCCGATTGTTTGTAAACCGCAGGTAATTACTTTCACGCCTTGTTGTTTTAATATCATTTAACCGAAAGAACGTCTCTGAAACTGTTTTGCTCTTTTTCTCGAGACTATATTTTCAAGAAATTGGGCGCACGTTTTAAGTTCGCGTGCAGCGAATTTTCAACCATTTTAGCTCAAATTTGGAGAGAATGTTCCTATATAATGTAGCTCAAAAACCGTGTCGGTGTTTTTGGTCTTTCCTGTTCTTTATAGAGTTATAAACAAATGAAAAAACAGGAGCGATATTTTTTCGAACCCCAAAGTTTAACCAGGCGTACAAAACAAACCAGGCAAGATATCAAAATTCACTGACATGGTTTTTGAGACAAAGGTGTCAAGCACTCGGCGCAATGTTTGTTTCTTCCTTTTGATCATTTCCGACAGCACAGGAACTGAATATTGCAAGTCATGTACTTTAATTTGCAAAATGATCGCTATATTTTTAAGACATTTATCTTTTTTTCTTTCAATAAATACGGTATGGTAATCTTCATAGTTTGTCAGGGTTTTTATTAAAGTCTTGCCTTGAAACAGTGTGGACGCGAAGCGGTCATTTGGGGTGGGATGCTACCTCATAACCTGACCAAAAATTTGAAATCCTATTTATGACCTGAACCTTGCATCAAAATCCTGTTTCAGACCTGCGTTATAATTGGATCCCTTGTTCAGCCCAATGTGAAATTACTGTAAACATAATTTGTGAAGGGCTTTTGTTGATTTTCTTTTCAATAATGATGAAAAAATAGCTTCTAGGTTTAAGAACATACCCATGTTAGAGCAAGAGTACAAAAACCATACCCTTGTTGTGACCAAAATGGCTGAAAAACCATACCCTTTGGGGCGCACATACCTATTATAGCCCATATAAGGGAGTACCCCCTGGGGGTGGGATGTATCCCAGACTACAAGTAGTCCCTCTTTTGCTCAGTCTATTGAATGAGACTGTAAATAACTGCAAGGAAAAAATGGCATTGTGAAATCCTAGGGTTGAGACATGAGAGAAAGAAGGGACAACTGACAAAGCCTGAGAGTTTGAATTACTGGTATGCATTGCTCTTGCAACACAAAAATATGAATGGCTTATGAATCTCCTGCTTGGTGAAGTGGGCATCAAGATAAGGAATCCTATTAGGCACATGTAGTTAGATTTATATTGAAAAGTCACTCTGGATTTGTCGGAAGACCCTACTTTCGCATGTTATTCACCCCACAGGAGAGGCTGGACTACTTCTAGTCTAGGATTACCCTGTGATGGATTGTGCAGTTCCAGAAAATATCCATACTCCCCCCATAGAAGGGATTGGAATTTCCCTGGGCGTTGGGGAGTTCTGTAAGGCCAAAAAAATATAAAGAAATGTATGAAGCTTAACTGGAATTTCCAGAGGGGTGGGGGGTCTTAGAAAAAAATCCCTTCCGTAGGGGAGGTATGGATATTTTTTGGAATTAAACATTAACATCCTATGTGGGGGGTATGTAGGATGAGTGGATGGGTGGAGCAGGGCAGTGTCAATAAGGGCCATAACCCAACTAACACCTGTTAGAAATAAAATGAAAGTTGATCCTACCTAAGCTCTGATTGATCAATAAAGGCATAAGTCTTATGTGCTTGTCTGCAGTCCCACTTCTGAAAGAATCTTTTTCATGGCTACCTTGACAGTAACTCTTGAAGTTGCTTATTTTTTAAGTTGCTTTAATTGCTTTGCAGATCAGCCACTTTGGTCATGGCCTACCTAATGAAATATCAAAAGATGAAACTTATTGATGCTCATGCATATGTCAAAAAAAGAAGGCCACTTATTCGGCCAAATCCTGGTTTCTGGAAAGATTTAGTGGACTTTGAAAAGAAGTTATTTCATAAAAACACAATAACTATGGTGGAATCAAAATTTGGTGGGTACATGCTTTATTATTATAATTATTATTTAAGATCTAGTCAGTAAAGAACTCTTTTGAATGGATTGTTGAGTTATTCATTTGTGAAGTCCAAAGCTTTAAGCTCAACTTTTGATACAGTGACACCCTGCTATAACGAACCCTGCTATAACGAAGACCCCGTTATATCGAACAACATTTGAAAGCCCGGCAGAATTACAGTCAAATATGTGGAAACAAACCCCGCTATAACAAACCCTGCTATAACGAATCGATTTTGATGGTCCCAACGCATAATTTACCCTGTGTAACGAATAATGTGGCTAAATATAATTTAGGCAAAGTTAGACTCGAAGGAATGCAGTCAGCAGTTTCACATTTCACGGTACGTGACCTGCGGGGCGGCCCGTTGGAGATTTGCAGGGCTTTTCGGATCTTGTTGCCTTTCTTATGCATTTTTGCTTGTTGATCTTTGCGGATCATTTGCTCTCTTTAGCGAATCTTTGCGGATTCTCGCACGGCCTTTGCGGATCCTAACGCCAGATATATCATGAATACCAGAAACACTCGTAATAGCCAGTCGGCAGCGTACGATGCTTTGTCGCGTGTGCAGGAATCCGA
>JAHPZR010012556.1:0-10000 GCA_019787425.1 Platygyra sinensis | reverse complement strand
GCTAATTTGTAAAAGTATATTTTTTTCGAACATTATTTTAAGCAGGAAGCTCAAATATAACTGAGTAAACATTTGCAATCGCGTGCTCTTTGATCTCGTAAACAAACTCCGTGCGACTGATTCGAGTATTTCCCCTGGCCTGATTAACAAAGTACACAGTATTTATATTTCCGTTCCCTGGTTCAGGTTCACTCTTATTGATCTGTCCTTCAGAGTACTCTTCCCTGATTCCAAATAATATTCGACCGGATACTACTGACCTTTTCTGTCGCAATTGGAACTAAATCCACAAAATTAATGCAATCAAATACAGCCCGGCGATTTAATACTACCTAGGCGATTGTTCGTGAACATATAAAATAAACAAGCTCATCGTGAGCTTGAACGAACGTTTAAATAACATCATACTGGAAAGGACTATTGAATATAATACTACTCAGCCTCAAAATTCCACGGCGAAAGAATGAGATCGAGAGCACATTGAAAGAAGGACCAAAGTCTACATTGCCTGCTCAGGTTCTCACATGTTCGTCACATCAGTGTCTCACTTAAAGCCTACGGTACCAGTTTACTGGCCGTGACATAGTTAATAACTATGCCGTGACATGCCTCTGCAAAAATTAAAGCGGGGTGGCCATTTTTGGTCCCTTACAGAAATTTTCCAGCCTATAACCTTACACAGGGCAACCAACTCTCCATAGTCACGCAACAAAATTAGGCTTGCGTTCCACTTCGTCGAACGCAATTAGATGCACAATGCTTATCGAAAAAAATGCTAGTTATTTGATTCAGCGAATTAAGTTTGGGCGAAAAGTAGCAAACATGCCCTAGAAAAGATCAAAGTGGCTATGAGCCACTCAACTTGGAAAATGGATCGAAGGCTCCAATATGAAGGCCTTTTACGGACAAAATTTCGAATTTGCATATATCCTTGTTATGTTGCATATATCAATGTTGTGCGCAATAAATCAATAAGCAAACATGTTCGTTATAAACTAAAGGTGTCCGATAAAACTAAAAGATGTCCGACACAATTAAAAGATGTTTGGTAAAACTAAAGGATGTTCAAATTTGCTAAAAGATATCCGATACAACTAAAAGATGTTTGATTTAAAAGATGTAAAAATAAAAGATGAGGAAATAAAAGATGAGGAAGAGGAAATGATTTCGCAAAACAGGAAGTGATGTCATTGATGATCTTCCGTGTAAACATAATGGCGTCTGCAAGACCTGCAATTTGGCTTCCAAGTACAGAAACGTTGTTCATGGAATTAAGTATGATGATTGCAAGGGCACAACAACAACGAAACGCTACAGCTACTCAGTTCGATTCTTCAGAGTTTTTTGTTCGCAGACTGGAAGAACACGCCGAAAGAACTTTAAGTGTCCTATCTACGAGAATCGAAGAATCATACGCACAAGAAATTACCTTATTCGGTAAACCACTTAATTGCTTGGTATCTTGAACGAGCAACGATGTCACTTCGAGGGAATTGCAGAAGAATCTGAGAGGGATATGAACTGGTTTGAGGAGTCGACTACTCAGCCTATTGTAATGATAACAAGAAACAGGAAAGTTAGAAGGCCACGGTTAGCACTTGCCCGAGAACAGTTGGAAACTTTACATGGAACCGTGGTCTTCCAACTTTCCCGTTCCTTTTTATAATTATAATAGGCTGAGTAGCCGACTCCTCAGACCAGTCCATATATACCTCTCGGATTCTTCTGCAATTCCCTCGAAGTGACATCGTTGCTCGTTCAAGATGCCACTGAAGTAACTGGTGTATTAAAGTAGCTGATCTGATTAAGGTAATTTCTTGTGCGTATGATTCTTCTGTTAGAACACTTCAAGTTCTTTCGGATTCTTCCAGTCTCCAAGCAAAGAGCTCTGAAGAATCGAACTGAGTAGCTGTAACGTTTCGTTGTTGCTGTGCTCTCGCAATCATTGTACTTAATTCCATGAACAACGTTTCTATACCTGGAAGCCAAATTGCAGCTCTAGCAGACGCCATTTTGTTTACACGGAAGATCATCAATGACATCACTTCCTGTTTTGCGAAATCATTTCCGCTTCCTCATCTTTTATTTCCTCATCTTTTATTTTCACTTCTTTTAAATTAAACATCTTTTAGTTGTATCGGACATCTTTTAGCAAATTTGAACATCCTTTAGTTTTACCAAACATCTTTTAATTGTAGAGGGGGTAAGTTTCTAAAGAAACTATGGTGCTGCGTCGGTGGGAGTATTACAGGATAATTTGGTTTTATCAACTGAGTTGATAATGTGAATTAGCCACCGTAAAGAGATTCGAAAGCTGACGTTTCGAGCGCTAGCCCTTCGTCGGAGCGAATCGAGGAATTGTGGGTTGTGTGTGGTTTATATAGAGAAATATGGAGCTACGCTATTGGTTGGTGCCTGGCAACGTGAAAAAACAACAGAATAAATTAGTTGAATGAAAAGCGTTCGTTGATACCGTGAGGATTAACAGTGCCGATTTGAAAAATAAATTTTTGTTCTAGAGTTTTGCGGCTTTCTGTGCCTCCTTGATGTAGGGAGAGGCCACAGACCGCCATATGTTGCTTCGAATGATTAGGCAGATTAAAGTGTCTAGCGACCGGTTTAGATGCGTTTTTGTCGTCTTTCTCAACGTCGCGAAGATGTTCTCGGAATCGGTCGCCTAGTCGTCTACCTGTTTCGCCGATATATAACTTTTTGCAGAGAGTGCAAGTTACACAGTAGATGACATTGGCTGAGGTACAGGTAAAATGATCAGTGATTTTAATAGATCGCTTGGGCCCCGACAATTTCTCAACGTTACAAATGAAAGGACATGTTTTGCACCGTGCGCGTGCACATTTAAAAGTACCGGGTTGTTCACTCGTTTGGAAAGAACTTCTGACTAAAAAGTTACCTATGTTTTTGTCGCGTTTAAATGAAATTAATGGCGGTTGCGAAAAGATTCTACCAGTATCGGGATCATTTTGAAGTAATTTAAAGTTTTTGAGAATGATGGATTTTACTGCGTGGTTGTGAGGGTGAAATGTGAGAGTGAATGGAATTCTATTATTATTCTCCTTCTTAGACGTTTGTAGTGCTGACTGCCGATCGATTTGTTGGGCGCGATGATGGCCTGCTTGAACAACAGAGGCAGGATAGCCACGTTTGTCGAAAAAATCGCACATTTCCTCTGATTTTAAGGAAAAATCAGAGTCCTCACTACAAAGGCGGCGAAGTCTAAGAAACTGAGAATAAGGAATGGAATTCTTGACATGTGATGGATGTGAAGATGAATACAACAAATAACTATGAGAATCTGTGGGTTTGTAGTGCACACTGGTGCATAAACCGTTGCCTTCGACAGAAACTTTAATATCTAGAAATGCTAAAGAAGTGTCGGAAATTTCCCAGGTATATTTAAGAGCCGGATGAAACGAATTAACAGCAGTTATAAATTGATTGAGTTCCTCTCTGGTGGAGGAAGTTGCGCCGACACAGTCGTCAATGTAGCGACGGTAGAGGTCAGGTTTGGGGCCGTTGTATTGATTGAAAAATTGGTGTTCAATATAGCCTACGAAAAGGTTGGCGTAGCTGGGTCCCATTTTGGTACCCATGGCCACCCCATTGATTTGTTTATAATAACTGTCAGCGAATGAAAAACAGTTTAGTGTTAAAACTAGTTCAGCCAGGCGGAGCAATGTTTCCGAGCTTGGTTCCTTAACAGTACGTAAATCGAAAAAATGTTTGAGGGCTAGAAGACCTTCGCCATTAGGGATGACGGTGTAAAGAGATGTAATATCCATAGTGAAAATAAGTTTGTCTTCGCCCAGGAAATTGAAATCACGAAAAATTTGGAGTGAGTGTTGACTGTCTTTGACATATGACGGTAAAGATCTGACGATAGGTGCCATAATTTTGTCTAAATAGCTAGAAATGAGTTCGGTAGGGCAACTACACGCAGAGACAATGGGTCGGCCTGGGTTGTTAGGTTTGTGAATTTTAGGTAAAAAGTAAATACATGAAGTTCTAGGAGTGGTGATTATCAGATTAGTAGCAGTAGCTGGCAATTCTTGTTTGACTATAAGGTCGTTAATAGTGCTCTTGACAATTTGTTGGTTATTGGAAGTGAGATCTTTATCGACTTTAGCATAAAAAGCGGTGTCAGAAAGTTGGGGTTTTCGCTCCAATTTTCATGCATCTTCTCTTTCTCATTCAAACCAATGTCTTCGCCAAATTCATAGTGCTCAAAATTCTTTTTCACGTAACATTATGAGGATTACTATCAGAGCTATGTGCCAAAAACGTGACGGCCTCGACAAACAAATTCTACAATGCCGCTCTGAACGGTCTAAAATCTGTCCAGCTATCTTAGTACAATCTATTCGCACCAAAATCCACGAGGTCAATTCTAAACTTTTTAAACATTTACACCAAATTAAGGCCCATAAATTTGAACAATTAACAGATCCTCCTAAAACTTGTGACTCGTCATTTGAAAGCCTTAGCACCGTAGTTTCTATTCCAGAAAATCTTCCGCTTTCCGACGCAGAGAAATCCGTCCTCAGTAAGGGCTTGAATTTTGTTCCTATATCCAAAAAACTTGACGAATTCTCGGTTAAGCAAGATGTTGAAAAATTTATTCGCCGCGTTCAACTTAAAGCCTTTTTCCATGACAAAGAGGATGATTCTAACACCTCGGACAAAGATATTTTCGAGACGCTTCAGACTCGAAAATCCAAGTGGACTCCCCCAGAGGGCCAGTTCGCATCTTTAGATTTTTTCATCAATAAATGCCGTCATGACGTCAATAAACTAAATTTCAATCGTAACACCAAATTTTCCAACCTTTCTTCGGAAGAGAGGGCGGCGCTACAAAATCTTAGTAAGCGCAAAGACATAATTGTTAAAGCGGCCGACAAAGGCGGCGCTTTAGTTGTTTGGCGGGCCGACCTCTACCAAAAAGAAGCTTTGCGGCAACTTTCTGACACCGCTTTTTATGCTAAAGTCGATAAAGATCTCACTTCCAATAACCAACAAATTGTCAAGAGCACTATTAACGACCTTATAGTCAAACAAGAATTGCCAGCTACTGCTACTAATCTGATAATCACCACTCCTAGAACTTCATGTATTTACTTTTTACCTAAAATTCACAAACCTAACAACCCAGGCCGACCTATTGTCTCTGCGTGTAGTTGCCCTACCGAACTCATTTCTAGCTATTTAGACAAAATTATGGCACCTATCGTCAGATCTTTACCGTCATATGTCAAAGACAGTCAACACGCACTCCAAATTTTTCGTGATTTCAATTTCCTGGGCGAAGACAAACTTATTTTCACTATGGATATTACATCTCTTTACACCGTCATCCCTAATGGCGAAGGTCTTCTAGCCCTCAAACATTTTTTCGATTTACGTACTGTTAAGGAACCAAGCTCGGAAACATTGCTCCGCCTGGCTGAACTAGTTTTAACACTAAACTGTTTTTCATTCGCTGACAGTTATTATAAACAAATCAATGGGGTGGCCATGGGTACCAAAATGGGACCCAGCTACGCCAACCTTTTCGTAGGCTATATTGAACACCAATTTTTCAATCAATACAACGGCCCCAAACCTGACCTCTACCGTCGCTACATTGACGACTGTGTCGGCGCAACTTCCTCCACCAGAGAGGAACTCAATCAATTTATAACTGCTGTTAATTCGTTTCATCCGGCTCTTAAATATACCTGGGAAATTTCCGACACTTCTTTAGCATTTCTAGATATTAAAGTTTCTGTCGAAGGCAACGGTTTATGCACCAGTGTGCACTACAAACCCACAGATTCTCATAGTTATTTGTTGTATTCATCTTCACATCCATCACATGTCAAGAATTCCATTCCTTATTCTCAGTTTCTTAGACTTCGCCGCCTTTGTAGTGAGGACTCTGATTTTTCCTTAAAATCAGAGGAAATGTGCGATTTTTTCGACAAACGTGGCTATCCTGCCTCTGTTGTTCAAGCAGGCCATCATCGCGCCCAACAAATCGATCGGCAGTCAGCACTACAAACGTCTAAGAAGGAGAATAATAATAGAATTCCATTCACTCTCACATTTCACCCTCACAACCACGCAGTAAAATCCATCATTCTCAAAAACTTTAAATTACTTCAAAATGATCCCGATACTGGTAGAATCTTTTCGCAACCGCCATTAATTTCATTTAAACGCGACAAAAACATAGGTAACTTTTTAGTCAGAAGTTCTTTCCAAACGAGTGAACAACCCGGTACTTTTAAATGTGCACGCGCACGGTGCAAAACATGTCCTTTCATTTGTAACGTTGAGAAATTGTCGGGGCCCAAGCGATCTATTAAAATCACTGATCATTTTACCTGTACCTCAGCCAATGTCATCTACTGTGTAACTTGCACTCTCTGCAAAAAGTTATATATCGGCGAAACAGGTAGACGACTAGGCGACCGATTCCGAGAACATCTTCGCGACGTTGAGAAAGACGACAAAAACGCATCTAAACCGGTCGCTAGACACTTTAATCTGCCTAATCATTCGAAGCAACATATGGCGGTCTGTGGCCTCTCCCTACATCAAGGAGGCACAGAAAGCCGCAAAACTCTAGAACAAAAATTTATTTTTCAAATCGGCACTGTTAATCCTCACGGTATCAACGAACGCTTTTCATTCAACTAATTTATTCTGTTGTTTTTTCACGTTGCCAGGCACCAACCAATAGCGTAGCTCCATATTTCTCTATATAAACCACACACAACCCACAATTCCTCGATTCGCTCCGACGAAGGGCTAGCGCTCGAAACGTCAGCTTTCGAATCTCTTTACGGTGGCTAATTCACATTATCAACTCAGTTGATAAAACCAAATTATCCTGTAATACTCCCACCGACGCAGCACCATAGTTTCTTTAGAAACTTACCCCCTCTACAATTAAAAGATGTTTGGTAAAACTAAAGGATGTTCAAATTTGCTAAAAGATGTCCGATACAACTAAAAGATGTTTAATTTAAAAGAAGTGAAAATAAAAGATGAGGAAATAAAAGATGAGGAAGCGGAAATGATTTCGCAAAACAGGAAGTGATGTCATTGATGATCTTCCGTGTAAACAAAATGGCGTCTGCTAGAGCTGCAATTTGGCTTCCAGGTATAGAAACGTTGTTCATGGAATTAAGTACAATGATTGCGAGAGCACAGCAACAACGAAACGTTACAGCTACTCAGTTCGATTCTTCAGAGCTCTTTGCTTGGAGACTGGAAGAATCCGAAAGAACTTGAAGTGTTCTAACAGAAGAATCATACGCACAAGAAATTACCTTAATCAGATCAGCTACTTTAATACACCAGTTACTTCAGTGGCATCTTGAACGAGCAACGATGTCACTTCGAGGGAATTGCAGAAGAATCCGAGAGGTATATATGGACTGGTCTGAGGAGTCGGCTACTCAGCCTATTATAATTATAAAAAGGAACGGGAAAGTTGGAAGACCACGGTTCCATGTAAAGTTTCCAACTGTTCTCGGGCAAGTGCTAACCGTGGCCTTCTAACTTTCCTGTTTCTTGTTATCATTACAATAGGCTGAGTAGTCGACTCCTCAAACCAGTTCATATCCCTCTCAGATTCTTCTGCAATTCCCTCGAAGTGACATCGTTGCTCGTTCAAGATACCAAGCAATTAAGTGGTTTACCGAATAAGGTAATTTCTTGTGCGTATGATTCTTCGATTCTCGTAGATAGGACACTTAAAGTTCTTTCGGCGTGTTCTTCCAGTCTGCGAACAAAAAACTCTGAAGAATCGAACTGAGTAGCTGTAGCGTTTCGTTGTTGTTGTGCCCTTGCAATCATCATACTTAATTCCATGAACAACGTTTCTGTACTTGGAAGCCAAATTGCAGGTCTTGCAGACGCCATTATGTTTACACGGAAGATCATCAATGACATCACTTCCTGTTTTGCGAAATCATTTCCTCTTCCTCATCTTTTATTTCCTCATCTTTTATTTTTACATCTTTTAAATCAAACATCTTTTAGTTGTATCGGATATCTTTTAGCAAATTTGAACATCCTTTAGTTTTACCAAACATCTTTTAATTGTGTCGGACATCTTTTAGTTTTATCGGACACCTTTAGTTTATAACGAACATGTTTGCTTATTGATTTATTGCGCACAACATTGATATATGCAACATAACAAGGATATATGCAAATTCGAAATTTTGTCCGTAAAAGGCCTTCATATTGGAGCCTTCGATCCATTTTCCAAGTTGAGTGGCTCATAGCCACTTTGATCTTTTCTAGGGCATGTTTGCTACTTTTCGCCCAAACTTAATTCGCTGAATCAAATAACTAGCATTTTTTTCGATAAGCATTGTGCATCTAATTGCGTTCGACGAAGTGGAACGCAAGCCTAATTTTGTTGCGTGACTATGGAGAGTTGGTTGCCCTGTGTAAGGTTATAGGCTGGAAAATTTCTGTAAGGGACCAAAAATGGCCACCCCGCTTTAATTTTTGCAGAGGCATGTCACGGCATAGTTATTAACTATGTCACGGCCAGTAAACTGGTACCGTAGGCTTTAAGTGAGACACTGATGTGACGAACATGTGAGAACCTGAGCAGGCAATGTAGACTTTGGTCCTTCTTTCAATGTGCTCTCGATCTCATTCTTTCGCCGTGGAATTTTGAGGCTGAGTAGTATTATATTCAATAGTCCTTTCCAGTATGATGTTATTTAAACGTTCGTTCAAGCTCACGATGAGCTTGTTTATTTTATATGTTCACGAACAATCGCCTAGGTAGTATTAAATCGCCGGGCTGTATTTGATTGCATTAATTTTGTGGATTTAGTTCCAATTGCGACAGAAAAGGTCAGTAGTATCCGGTCGAATATTATTTGGAATCAGGGAAGAGTACTCTGAAGGACAGATCAATAAGAGTGAACCTGAACCAGGGAACGGAAATATAAATACTGTGTACTTTGTTAATCAGGCCAGGGGAAATACTCGAATCAGTCGCACGGAGTTTGTTTACGAGATCAAAGAGCACGCGATTGCAAATGTTTACTCAGTTATATTTGAGCTTCCTGCTTAAAATAATGTTCGAAAAAAAATATACTTTTACAAATTAGCTTTTGCGCTTAAACATTACAAGTCAATGTGACAATATTTAGCACGAAATTTGAAAGCTGATGTAAATTTTTTAGTCCTATTAAACTTGTGAGTCCATGGAAACTGGTGCCGTCACGCAACGCAGTCTTCAATCAGTCTCTCTGATTCACTGAATCCTAGCCGCGAGCACGAACGCAATTATAGTAATATAGCGTTGAACGAGTTTTGTCGTGTGGGTCTTTAGACAACAGTCTGATATTTCAGGGGAACGGTGAAACGAAGACAAACGGACAGACAAGAAACAGAATCTCGATACTCAAACACACCTATATTTCAATATGGCGATCCGATTATACAGTACTTTCCATGTGCCTTGCGCACGCATACATTTATGACATGACCGCATAACTAAACAATAACAAAGCTCTAATGTCAAGTTCAGTCTATTCGACAAGTTTTTAAGGCACCACTCTTGGCATAAAAAAGGTTTATCTGTAGTACAAATGGTGGAACAGACAATTAACTCTGAAGTGTAAATTAAAGTGCTATGTGAAACCCATGAAAGACCCACTGGGCATTAGCCCCAGTAAAGGGAATCAGGGAACCACACGAGGTAAAGAAAAAATTCTTTTGGCCTCGGTGGGAATCGAACCCGCGACCTCCGGATTAAATCTACCGTTACTCTGTCGACTGAGCTACAAGGTCGGACTGAGAAGGTCTCAGTTCATGGGTTTCACATTGCACTTTAATTTACACTTCAGAGTTAATTCTCTGTTCCACCATTTGTGTTCATAGTGCTAGGCGGCATCACATTCATATTTATCTGTACTAGTTTGTTTCGTTATGATGTGAAACAAATAGATTCCATGCTGCCGTACGT
>JAHPZR010012554.1:5000-32500 GCA_019787425.1 Platygyra sinensis | reverse complement strand
TCTGAAATTCTCCTGCTTTTACGCCCTCTTACGTGACGAAGATCGACAAATATTCTATTTGCTATGTTCAAAATAGATTTTCTCAGCAACCAAATAGAAATATTGAAAAAACCTCACACACTTTTGTGGTTCATCACCTGCTGATTGACATGGAGCGGTTTGTTTGGCCGTACGTGATAACACGAAAGCAGGTAATTCAGTTAAGCAAACATTGCCAGTTTTGCATATAAGAGGCTGCATGCACTTACCATTACAGCAAGTCCTTAAAATAATCATGTCTCCAGATTCTACATTTTATATAAGCTTTACAGTGATATATAGTTTGTCAAGGTTTTATTTCCAGCGATGCGTGTACAAACGATTTTCTGGAAGACACTCCTGAAGCTCTACAGTACCCGTAGCATAGCATAGCATAGCATGGCATAGCATAGCTAACCACAGCTCACGGCCGACAGCATCGCAGTTAAAATTTGTATCCGACTCTATATCAAACTGATTTGAGAGTCACCAACCACAGAAGACAAAAATCTCCACCGTCATTCACGACGCTCCTTTCATTTAAAACTCGAATCAAATGGCCTCCAGGTTAACTGCAACCACAAATTTTGCGAGAGTATTTTTTCAACTCCTGCAATTTTCAAGGTAACGTCCAAGCTTTGCGGCTCACAGGGCTGCTCCGATGACAAAAACTGACTTGATTTTTTCCAGCATTTTCTTCAAGATTTGTAGATTTCGCAGTTCAATTCTGCTTTTCGCTGTAAGTTTTCATTCCACGAGAAGCGACGCTCGAGTCCGGTTTGACAGTGGCGTGATTTTTCTCGACCAATCACAATTCTTTGCTACGCATAGCAACCAATGAAATTGCTTCATTTTGTATAGATCATAGATCACGTCAAATGACTCTTTTTACGTCTTCGCGAAAGTGGGCAAAGGTGGAGCAAAAGCCGGCTTCCGCGTTATGTTGAAAGGCTTTTCGATAAGTGACACACTCGACTACCCCTCGTATGCCACTTTTTGTTTCGTTTCCTCAGAAACGAAACGGTATTGTTTTCAGTTCAGGGGTGAACTATTTACATAGTGGAGGTAATATCCAATCAGAGTAAAGGTCGTAATTGTAAATGTAAATACGGCGGCAAAATTTCCGCCCAAATTCTAGGCATCGAAATGCAACATTTCAATTGTTGCCTTATACGAAATGGGGAATTATTGATCGAAACTCTCTTTATCGGTATATTACACAAGAAAACTACGAACTGGACTTCTAATCGCGTAGTGATAGTAAAAGGGAAATACATTTTCAAGGTAGAGACGCCGCCACACCACGCGATTTGACTCCCAATGAGATATTTTAAGCCGATTGAAGCAGTTAGTTTTGTTTAGTTCAACAAAGAAATGGTATTATTTTTCGTTTTAGAGTGATTTATTGACATAGTGAGTATGAGAGTTATCAATCAGTAACGCTTGTAATTCACAAGATAAGCATGCGCAGCAAAATCAACCTGTTGAAACTAAATTTAATTTCGAGAAAAAAGAAAAGAAACGTAAAACGGCACTGAAGGCTGAAATAACTGAAGACTTAAATGTTTTTAGTCAGACTGGAACGCTGTGATTCTAAAGTGACGAAGGTAGCTGTTTTCTTGTTGATTTAATTAAATGTGATAAAGATCACAACGGCGACATAACTTTGGTGACCTTTGGTGAAATCGGACTTGTCAGGAATAACAATCCCGCCGATTTTCTGTGGATGCTTACGGGAAAAGAACACGCACTTGGAACGCTTGGATGATACCAGTGACAGAAACGATATTCTGTGGAAGGTAACTAATTCATCAAATTGTATTTTAATCAACCTTGCTATATTGCAAAAGAGGTACAATATGGCTTTCATACAAGGTGTCGACATTTTATAGATTTAATTGAATTTGTCAAATTTTCCGCCACAATTTAAGAAACTTCACATCTTGTGGAGCGCGTCCTATCATAAGCTTTTAGAAATAACAATCTTTTTGTTTTGAGGTACCGGGGCTGAGCTGGTTTCAAGGAAAACACCGATAACATGTGTATTTGGGCTTCATAAATAAGCCGAAGGTGGACTGTGTAAATAATTGCATAACTCTCGTCACACGTAACACGTCCTTTTTGAAAAGAAAAATATATTGCAGCAGCGACAACAAAACGGAGAGTGCCGCAGCAGCCATTCGAATCAAGCACTTCCTGGCACAGAAATGGAAAAATGATGTGTCAAATGCTTTTACCGTCTTAGCGTTATTTAGCCTCACACACAATAATTTCGAATTTGTGAAAATTTGGCGGGGCCGTGTGGCCCGCTTCCTGAAGCATTTACCCTGCTTAATTAATTAATACCAAAATCTGCGGTTTTTCAACCCTATTTATGACCTGTCCCTGAAATGTTTTCCCTATCGCAAACATGCCTTAGTGCCCTATATCATAAAATTTGAGAGTCCTGGATCTCCTGCCTTATCCACTACTGTTTGATTCCTGGTCTTATCGATAAAAGACTGAACATACCAAATGCAAGACTAAAGTGCAAAGCCATGCCCAGTTTGAGACCAAAATGACCAAATTAGATACTCTATTTTTGACCTAAATGTCTCAAAAAAAAAAAAAAAAAAAACCATAGCCTTTCAGGCTGGACATACCTATACCCATATATGGGAGTACCCTTCTAACCTTGGGCAAAGTCACAGGAAAATATCACAAATAAATACATTTCGAAGTGCGGTCATGTGTAGAAAACTTGTATTAACAGTCCGGAATATCCCAATATATTAGGACATCCGTGACGTCACGAAACCTTTGTTCTCAAGGAAAATGGCGGCCGTTTTTCAAAAACCCCGGGCAAAGTTGAATTCCGCTGTCCTGTGTTTCGTACGAGCTCACATCCGGGACTTTTAGCTAGAAAACATCGAGTGCAAGCTTTCAGCAGCCATTTTGGATGCTAGTTGAGGAGATTCAAAGAGGTTTTATGTGGTTTAGCGCCGTAAAAACGCAGCGATGTAAGACGATTTTCTGACACGTTTTCAAGGTAGGTGAAGAATCTTTGTCTTTTTCTTGTATTCACGCATTTTTCATAACGCCTGTAGTATTTTTCCTGAGTTCTTTAGTCCATAAACTTTCATCGTGCCAAGTCTCAGCATGGTAGACAAGCTAGATTTTTGGTAGACTTTTCTAGAAGTTACACCACTATCGCTCTTCCATTACACTCGAGAGTAACACGATCGGCTTGTGCTATTCTTGACCGATTTTCACTTTGTTACTGACTAAATTGGACCCGTTTAGGTTCATTTTGGCAAGAAATATGAATTGCACCATGATATACTTACACTGTAATTAGCCTCTTTCTAGAATTTGTGGAGAGACACTCCACGATCACAAGAATCAAATACCTTGTCAATCTTCCGTACGAGTTTGGTCGCCTTTTAATGTAGATTTTTTTTTAACTTAACATTTTATTTTACCCAATCATTGGTCCATTTATGGTAATTTTTAAGATAGTTTTATTATTTAATTGATTCTATAGATTTATTAATGATGTAATAATAGGTGGCTTGTCTGGTACTCTGTTTTAAGCCTACCTCAGATTGAGTGGTTGATTAACTTGATTAAATTAAGTTCAAAGTGGAAGCATCAGTGAAATGGGTAAAGCTTGGCAAGTGCCTGTTTTGGTCGATTCGCCAAATGTCCATCCATGTTTTATTTTTTCAAGTCCCAACTAATTTGTGGGAAAAAGTATCTTGAAGGCAAGATAAAAATTGTGACCCTTGCCAATACATGGTGTCAGATCTGCATAGTGGAAGTTGTACTGTGTGTGTGAATCCCACCTAAAATCTGAACCAGGCAGGCTATCCGCAAAAGCCAGGAAAGCAAAGCACACGAATTCTTTATTCAAGATGCAGTCACAACAAGAATACATTTAAGTACATATAACTTAAGTTAGATAAAAAGACATCCTGAACCAATTCCAGCCGAGTTTGAGTCATCATCAATGAAATGATCTGTGGTTCATTGCCTTGACATCAAAACAAACCTTGAAGCAATAGTTCTTCAAGGAAGAAAAACACCAAAGAGAAAATATTTAAACTGGAAAAAAAAAACAAGGTAGGATGACTTTGAATGGGAAAGGCTGAAATTGATAACCCTAAAAAGCTTAGGCTAAATGTTAAAGTTTTGTCTCCCTTGGCAGAGCTCCTTCCAAGATTTAAAGAAATCTGTAATAATCATGTGTTTCAGTTGTACCTCAGGAGAGCCTACCGCCTGTTGAAAACCACCTAAAGCACAGGGGGCATTGTACTCTTTTTTTGGCATTTTTTGAGAGCCATGCACACTGCAGCTGTTCACAGTGGATGTTTATTCTTTTTGCTTCTCGTAAGCTTGAATGTACCAGAAAGAAATATTTTTTGCAAAATAATCATTATGAATACAAAGACTGAAAAGGTACAAGAGTTTATTATAGGGGGATAGAGGGATATTGTATGGGTAGAGGGACATTGCAGGAAAGAGGGATAGAGGGACACTGTAGGGGTAGAGGGACACTGTATGTGCTCATTTACCAGACATGGAAGGCCATGCAAACATGCAAGTTAAGGTTTGTAGGGGGCATTGTACTCTTTTTTTTTGGCAGCTGCAGCTGTTCACAGTAGATGTTTATTCTTTTTGCCTCCTCATGAAGCTTGAATGTATCGTAAAGTAATATTTTTTTGAAAATGATCATTATTTTGCAAAATAATAATTACGAAGACTGAAAAGCTACAAGGGTTTATTGTCGAGTGTTTATTTATTTATTTATTTATTTATTTATTTATTTATTTATTTATTTGTGTCAGGGACACCTGGGAGAACAGATTGCTGAAGGTGCTCCCTGGTTAAATAAGGCTCATTATTATTATTGTTGTTGCACATTACTAATAATTGTGAAACTTATGCAAAACATTAGTTGTCAACAGGTAACATATCAGTTTGGTTATGAATATGTAATAAAAAATAGAAAACATAAGAGTCAGTCAGACTACTTGAGGGCAGTCTCTTATTTAGTGAGACTAATGTGGAAACTTTAGTCCAAACAGATTCACATTTTAAAATGAAAAATACATTTGTAATAATATTGACATCTGTAATCAGAGTAATAATCTTCTAAGCACTTGTGATTTGTTTCAGGTCCTGCATTCTTCCAAGACCCAAATTCAAAGATATCCAGAGCTTGGAGTTTTTCGTCGAGGCGGGACATAGTACTGAAACTATGGTAGAAAAAGAAAAACTATAAATTAATCAGTCCCGAATATCCCAATATATTAGGACATCCCTGACGTCACGAAACTCACGTTTCAACCAATGAGAACGCCTGTTTTGGTTAGAGTGTTGGGTTTCACAAACCAAGGGATTCAAGATGGCGAACAAAGAGGGTCGCGAATGCTTTCCAATGCCATGAATGCGGGTCTTCAGGAGGTACACACTTATCTCGAATTGAGTTAAATACTGTCGCAACTATGAAACAAAGGGAAAGTTTGCGTTCGCGTGCCATGTCACAGACAATTCTGCCCAGATAACGATTATCCTCGGACCGACGGAAGCACTATGGAACGTAATTTAAATTGAGAACTGCGGGCAGAGTTTAACGAGCTGCTGTAATCATTCTTGGAAAGAGACCATAGAATCGGTAAGCATCTTTACTCTCCAGTTTTCTAAGCACAAAATTGATCGACATGAGAATCGAGACTTTACTTTATAGAGTTATCCAGTCTTAATGCAAGAATTCATCGAGGACGTCGATTTCTTCCTCTGATCATGGCCGCTGTTAAAACCGTCAAACATTTGTCTGCCCATCGATTCGTTCAACAAGGAAAGACAACGAAATGCTGTAGGTTAAGCTGAACGAACAGAAGAAGAATTAGCTATGAGCACTCCTTCAACGGGACGCATACTTGTTTCGGTTTGGGTGATCGCGATCGATATCATCATTAGTCTTTCGAAAACACATGCAAACAACGCGGTATCTAGTTACTGACGAGTTTTCTCCGACTAGTGCGACCCTCCGTTTCTGTCTCAAAGTTTTCCTTTTCGATTGCGGTTTCAAATGCTTCTGGCTTTTTGGCCGGCAAAGATGAAAACTTTTCCAAGTGCGACCCATCCCTTTGTTAGCAAATACCTATTCCCTCCAATCCAAGAATAATAAACTCCGAGTTTGCTTTTAACTCAACTTATGGAATGCAACTTACCAACACCGGCATTACTACAATAACTAAGATTGCAATAAGGCGTCTTCTGTACCTTAATTACGTAATAACCACTATAGTTCTTTGTTTTAATGATGTTATTCAGCCAACAGTAGTTTTCTCGCCCACTATAAAAGACTTGATGTGCCAACACACCCTTTCCAAGAGAGATAGTTATTTCTTACATCATTTTATTTATTTATTTATTTTGTTCACTGATCAAGTAAGAAAAATAATCATATCTTTTTAACGCCCTTTCAGACTTCTCTAGTTAAGCAACTCATCCCGAATCAACTTACCAGCGCCGGCGTTACCACAATAGCTGAGATTACACCGAGATGACCTCTGCAACTCATAGACGTAATAAGAACTGCAGTTCTTCACTTTAATTATGTTATGCCGAAAACAACAGTCTGCCATTCCACAATAACAGACTGTGCGTGTCACCACACCGTCGGCGATTGTGGGGTGTGTACCATTAAGCCAACTTGGATGTGTGGTACCGCAGCGAAATCTAAGAACACATTTGTCTGGCATGCGGTCCCCAGCAGCCCCTGGAAAACGGTACCAACCAGTAACTAGTTCATTATCGCAACGCGTATGCGGCTGCAATGTGTTTCCTTAAGCGCGGTATGCTTCATCAAGAACTGAGTAATTTTTGCAGCCATTAAGTAGAAGTGAAAACAAAAAATTAGTTATACTGGACAAAATTTAAACACAATGCGATTATCCTTAATTTATTTTCTTTTATATCCACGAATTTAAATCCTTCGATTAGTAAAAAGGAAAGTTAGTCATTTTTAAAATCTTTGATCACTTTTGTGATAACGCTAACTTAATTCTCATCTGCAAGTACCGTCCTCAAGTCAGAAGGTAAATTACTCATTCTTATCGAACAAGGAAGCATTTGTCTTGGATGTTTGTTCTTTAACAAAGCAGAATAAATAGGAACAATTAGAAAACAATTCTGTGAAGTAGATTTTGCCTAAATTAAAAAAAAAAAAAATTCAAGATAAGAAAATTCCACTTCACCGTTTTTTTTTTTTTTTTACAATTTCGCATTCCGCTTTTGCTGTTAAATGTATATATTTTTTGCATTAAAAAATTAAGTAGGGTCACTTGATCAGTTTTTGAGATATTAGCTATGTCATTAAGGGATATTTAGCGCGCGTCCTACGGGCAAATTAAAATCTCGACTTTGCAACATTGAACTTTGTGCATGCATGCGTGCATGAACACGGTTTGCTGATCGGTTAAGCCCACAACTCCACGCCAATAAACGAGAGAAGTGTTTTTTTTTTTTTTTTTTTTTTTTTTTTTTTTTTTTTTTCTGTACGTAGTCGTTACCAGCATATAGTAAAAGACAAGCACCATAAATCCCGAGAGTGACACTTGCCTAGTAAAAAAAGAGAATTTTTTTTTTTCCGGCTGTTTTTAGTACAGAGTGCACTATTTAGCACTCTAGCTATCAGCAAGCACTAGACCTAACTAATGCGACAACATTATCAAATCGTAGGATACTCTTGTGTGCAAAGTTAATGGCTGATGTGAGAGATGAGAGCCACCCCACATTCTTCCTGGCTTCACAAGTCACAACACGAAGTGTACCATATCAATTAAGATCAGGAAGCATCATAGCTCCAAAAACAACGAAAAGGACAAAGAGAACAAATGACCCTTTTACATTAAGATTCGCATGAATGTATACTAATTATTATCATTGTTATTGTAGTTAGACTTAGCTAGTAAATAGTATTTTTAAACTAAACTGTTTATTCAGTTTTTAACTGCCAGAAGTGTTAATAAATGATTTTTTTTTGGATGGTTTTGGGGATTGTCTTCTGCTAAGTCACTAAGGTGTTATGTCACTATGGGCCTATGGCGCTAAAGTGCAAACTTCATAATGTGTTTATTGAATTAACTTTGATTAATTAATTACTATAGAGAAAAGGAAGTGATTGGGGTGAGGTAGGAGAGGTGTTATGTACCCATCACATACGTCAGTTAGCTGTTAACCTCGCAAAGCTATACATAAATTTGTGACAAAAGAAACATGTGGAATGCTCAAATATTGCTGCAGACTCCGTGACACCTAATGATAGCGCAGTCTTTGAGGAGACTCGATCACCGATGCAGGGTAATTGGTATTCCGTGACAATCTTACGCTATCTTATCTTCATTTCAGGTTTCTCGTATAAGCCTATTCTTTCCTGCTCGGCCCGGCTCAGCGAAATATAAACTCCAAGTTTGCTATTTACCTCAACTCATGAATGAATCAATTTCGATTCGTGTCACGCGCTTTGTTAGCAAATACCTATTCCCTCCAATCCAAGAATAATAAACTCCGAGTTTGCTTTTAACTCAACTTGTGGAATGCAACTTACCAGCACCGGCATTACTGCAAGAACTGAGATTGCAATAAGGCGTGTTCTGTAACTCATATACGTAATAACCACTATAGTTCTTTCTTTTAATGATGTTATTCAGCCAACAGTAGTTTTCTCGCCCACTATAATAGACTTGATGTGCCAACACACCTTTTCCAAGAGAGATGGTTATTTCTTACATTATTTTTATTTATTTATTTATTTATTTATTTATTTATTTTGTTCAATGATTAAGTAAGAAAAATAATCATATCATTTATAGTGTATTTTTTTTTTTCTGTACGTAGTCGTTACCAGCATATAGTAAAAAACAAGTACCATAAATACCCGAGAGTGACACTTGCCTAGTAAAAAAAGAGTATTTTTTTTCCCGGCTGTTTTTAGTACATAGTGCACTATTTAGCACTCTAGCTATCAGCAAGCACTGGACCCAACTAGTCTGACAACATTATCAAATCGTAGGATACTCTTGTGTAAAAAGTTGACGGCTGATATGAGGGATGAGAGCCTCCCCATATTCTTGCTATCTCCACAAGTCACAACACGAACTATACCATATCAATTAAGATCAGGAAGCACCATAGCTCCAAAAACAATGAAAAGGACAAAGAGAACAAACGAATCTTTTACATTTAGATTCGCATGAATGTATACTAATTATTATCATTGTTATTGTAGTTAGACTTAGCTAGTAAACATTGTTTGTAAACTAAACTGTTTATTCAGTTTTTAACTGCCAGAAGTGTTAATAAATGATTTTTTTTTTGGATGGTTTTGGGGATTGTCTTCTCCTAAGTCACTAAGGTGTTATTTCACTAAGGGCCTATGGCGCTAAAGTGCAAACTTCATAATGTGTTTATTGAATTAACTTTGATTAATTAATTACTATAGAGACAAGGAAGTGATTGGGGGGAGGTAGGAGAGGTGTTATGTACCCATCACATACGTCAGTTAGCTGTTAACCTCGCAAAGCTATGTATAAATTTGTGACAAAAGAAACATGTCGAATGCTCAAATATTGCTGCAGACCCCGTTACACCTAATGAAAGCGCAGTGTTTGAGGAGACTTGGTCACCGATGCAGGGTAATTGGTATTCCGTGACAATCTTACGCTATCTTATCTTCATTTCAGGCTTCTCGTATAAGCCTATACTTTCCTGCTCGGCCCGGCTCAGCGCAAAAAACTCCAAGTTTGCTATCTACCTCAACTCATGAATACAACTTACCAGCACCGGCATTACTGCAGTAACTAAGATTGCAATAAGGCGTCTTCTGTAACTCATGTATGTATTAACCACTATAGCTCTTTGTTTTAAGGTGATTCCTCAGAAGTAAAAGTTACCGATGAAATTTTTTGAAACTTTTCCTGAATGTTCTCTACCAGGCACTGTTTTGAAAAAAATGTAATAAAAATGATAGGTCAACATTCTCGTTTAAGAGATGTGATGGGCCAATCTTCCCTCATTTGTGTCTGTACTCGTGCTATAATCCCGCGCGTTATTCATCGGTCCGCGTTACTTTTTCTGGTAGCTCGAAACATAGTTTATAAAAGTACGCAATACTCGGGAAAAACTTGACAGGTAGAAAGTGTCGAGCCGAGTATAGAACATTATGAAATTCTCAACCTCGGATAATCCAGTTCTAGCTTTCTGACTGGCACACTGTATCTCGGTTACCAGCGATTATACCTACGTTTGACCTTATATGGATATTAATACGACAAATGTGCCTTGGCATAGCATTTTTTTTGTGGGAAGCCAAGTTCTGTCGATAACGGTGACCGTTTTGTGTCCTTCTGTGCATGGAACAACCTCGCTGTAACATCAACCATGTTTCCTCACAAGGATGTGCACAAGTACACATGGACCTCCCCAGATGGTCAGTACCGGAACCAGATTGACCATGTGGCAATCAGGTCCCGGTTTAAGAGGTCAGTACAAGACACGAGAGCACATAGGGGAGCTAATGTGGGAAGCGACCATAATCCTGTCATAACTCAGGCCCAACTTAGGCTAAACAGCACAAGCAAGAAACAGGAAGGGGCCAAAAGGTTTGAGGAGAGCAAGTTGAGAGAGCCTGCGATTAGACAACAGTTCCAGATTGAGCTGAGGAATAGGTTCAGAATCCTCCAGACGTCAGACCAAAACGACATGGGTGCAGATGACCAACAGAATAGTTAGCAGCCTGACCAAGCCGAGAGCATAGACAACATGTGGCAGAAGATCAAAACTACCTACACTGAAACAGCACTGAAAGTACTGGGACGCAGGAAGAAGAAGTGTAAGAGCTGGATTAGCACAGAAAGCTGGAAAAAGATCGAGGAGAGAAGGAAACTGAAAAAGAAGATAGGAGATTCACGATCGGAGAGGTTGAAGAACAAAGCACGAATTGACTACAGAGAAAAGGACAAGGAGGTGAAGAGGAGTCTCAGGAAGGATAAAAGAGACTGGATAGATGGTGTCGCACAAGAAGCAGAGGACGCTGCAAGTCAGGGCCAAATGAAAGGAGTATATGAAGCAACTAGGAGGTTATGTAACGAAGGACCAAGAAAGACAGGAATGGTAAAGAACAAGGAAGGAAAGTTATTGACTAAACAAGGTGAAGTTAAAGCGAGATGGCAAGAACACTTTAAAGAAGTCCTGAACAGGCCAGTTCCTAAAGTCGCTACTGAGGTGGAGGAGACAGATGTTGTGAATAATGGAATTGACATAGGAGAGATAACAAGGGGGGAGATCAAGAGCGCATTGGGGGACATGAAAAGTGGAAAGGCACCAGGTATCGACAG
This sequence comes from Platygyra sinensis, assembly GCA_019787425.1. Classification (NCBI taxonomy): domain Eukaryota; kingdom Metazoa; phylum Cnidaria; class Anthozoa; order Scleractinia; family Merulinidae; genus Platygyra; species Platygyra sinensis. The sequence goes on along the minus strand of JAHPZR010012554.1, from coordinate 21,098 downwards.
TATCACGGCAGACCTCCTTAGGGTTGATACTGACACCACAATCCAGGTCCTGCATGAGTTATTTAACAAAATATGGGAGGAAGAAAGTGTTCCAGAGGATTGGCTCAGAGGGCTTATCATCAAGCTCCCCAAGAAAGGAGATCTGACGAGTTGTGAGAACTGGAGGGGTATAACCCTCATGTCTGTTGTAGCCAAGGTGTTGGGAAGAGTCCTGATTAATAGAATTGTTGCTGGAACAGATGCTGAGTTAAGAGAGGAACAAGCTGGCTTTAGAAAGGGAAGGAATACAACTGAACAGATCTTTGTATTAAGGAATATAATTGAGCAGGTAGCTGAATGGAACTCCAGCCTCTACCTTTGTTTTGTGGACTACGAGAAGGCCTTCGACAGCATACACAGAGAAACTCTCTGGAGGATCATGAGGTGCTATGGAATACCGACAAAGGTCGTGCGAATGGTGCAAGTCATGTACACTAACTGCAGATGTGCTGTGGTGGATGGTGATGGAAGAATAGATTGGTTCGAGGTAAAGTCGGGTGTTAAGCAAGGATGTAATATGTCAGGGTTCCTGTTCCTCTTGGTGATTGATTGGGTGATGAGGAGGTCAGTCGAAGGTGCAAGGACAGGTATTAGGTGGAAGATGACAACCATGCTACAAGACTTAGATTTTGCAGACGACTTGGCTCTTATATCAAGTACATTCGGGCAGATTCAGAGGAAGATTGATTTCCGGAACAGAAGTGGGAAGGGAACGGGCTTGAAAATTAGCACCAAGAAAACCAAAGTGATGAGGATCAACGTAAACAACAACAACGCAGTTTTAATAGATGGGCAGGAAGTAGAGGACGTGGACAGCTTTGACTATCTAGGAGCAAGAATAACCAAGCATGGAGGGGCCGAGGATGACATCAAGAACCGTCTAGGGAAAGCTACAGGGGCATTTAACAAACTAGCCAAGATCTGGAGGAGTGGAGAACTGAGCAAAAACACCAAGATCAGGATCTTTAAGTCCAATGTCATAGCAGTGCTACTTTATGGATGTGAAACCTGGAGAATGACAAAGAGGGATGAAGCAAAACTGGACACATTTCTACACAAGTGTCGACGGAGGTTGCTAAAGATATACTGGCCGATGAAGGTGTCAAATGAGGAAGTCAGGCGACGAGCTAGAACTTGTACCATCAGCGAACAGATCAGGAGACGGAGGTGGCGCTGAATAGGGCATGTGTTGCGCATGAACAACCAACAGAATCCACGCATTGCTTTGACCTGGGCACCAGAAGGGAAGAGGACCAGAGGACGGCCAAAGGTAACATGGAGAAGAACAGTAGAAGGAGAAAGGCAGAAGATGGGTTTCACCACCTGGAGCGAAGCTGCTACTGCTGCAAGAGACCGAGCGGGTTGGAGGAGACAAGTCAACGGCCCTATTCTCCCAGAGGAGATGTAGGAAACAAGAGAGAGAAGTTCTGTCGGCAAAATATTGGATGAAAAAAAAGCACATTCGGTGAGCTTTCTGCAGAAGAAATACAAGAAATTAAGGACAATCCCATCCCAGTAATAACAAAAAAGCCGTAAACTTGGAATGACAGTATTCAACGGTACGTACCCGTTAAGTTTCCTTTAAAAGCTGTAAAATTTTAAACAAGAACCACGGAGATTTCATGCATGCATGAAGATTACGTAACAACAATTTTTACCTTAATGTTACTGAATGGCTTGCTAGTCCCGGTGGCACGTACCAAATTTTCGAAACCGATAGAAGAAATGTGAAAAGAAGACTTCAGAATGTTTCTCGGAAGAGTTTTTGCACGTTTGCGAGGAATAAAGATGGTTCACTGTCAGTTAACAAAAGTTTATCAATAAAGTCCATCTGAGAGCCGCCGTTGATCGTTTCCTTCGCTCGCTGCCGCTCAACAAACCGTTTTCCACTATTTCTGACCCCGCTTTTACTAAGGCAAAGAAAGTATTAGAGCATTTGCAAAAAAAACCTCAGAAAAAAAATTCAAGATTTCCGAACTAATAGAGCGCATACGATCAGAAACCAATTTCCAATGAACATATGAAGAAACTGTTCGACACCGGTGAGCTCGGACGGGCAGAGAGCAAAACTGCCGCAAAACTACAGAGGACGACCTACCTCAATCTCTCTTTTGGCCGACCAGGACAACGCCAGCTAATTATAACGCCAACAATTCTGTCCTTGCGAAAAATCCATCAACTGAGGAATTGAGTATTTTCATGAGCTGAACCGAAGCGTTCGCGCGAATCTCAGTTTACCAGCCACGAAAAACCATCAGGGTCTCGTAGATTCTGAAGATGAATCCGATGCTAAGATAATTCTGTGCCTGACTCTGAAACTGGCCAGCAATCATCTCCGCATATCCAGCTCGAACTGATGCGAGGGCAGTCACAGCAAGGGAACGCTGATAGAGTTCTTGACGAGAAAAATTTTGACACAACGTCTGTCACATGGCGATCAGAAGTTTTCCGCAGTATTTTTACAACTATTATGTTCAAGTGCACAATTCAAATCCTTCTAGATGACTCAAACTTGAACGCTTTTGAACATTTCTGACCAAGGTTGAATATTCTTCGTTCGGAAGGTGTTTCTTGAATTATTGATGATGGTAATTTTCGTTCAGCAGACTCGCCGGCTTCGCTTTCTAATTTTCATTCAACGGTTAAAGTTTACAACGGCGCGCATGCCATGTGACTTCCCACTTGCTGTTGTTTTGAAACATGAACTTCCGGTCGTTTTGTAAAATTAAAAACACATAAAATTTAGCTTTTATAGCCAAGCATACAACTGTACCGAATTTAACAAAATGATTTTTCCATTCGCGCTTGTTGGATATGAGATGGTTATAGCCAACTCGGCCCTACGAGCCTCGTTGGCTATTTACCATCTCATGTCCAACGCGCGCTCATGGAATAATTATTAAATATCATATAAAATTTGTGGAAACATCACACTATTTGAAACGACGTGGACGTAAAACGTTCGTAGAGTCATTATTTTTGCGGTCATAATTTGCATCACAGAGTAACGATTTCGTGCACTATTTCACCTGTATCTTTTGTTTTTTCCTTCCGATAGAATTTTTAAGTTTTCTTTTAAATTAAGGAGGACAATATGCACACTATTATTATGCAATAAAAAATATAGGTCACCATGCTCGTTTAAAAGAAAACGAACATTTATTTCGTTATCGAGCTTAGCTTATCGGAATTTTCTTTCGTTGTATACGTGCACGCGCTAATTTGCCCTAGGTAATGACGCAAAAATCGTCCGCAGTAGGGATGCGCAATGCAATACTGAGGAATCACTGTAATGATGTTACTCAGCCAACAGTTGTTTTCTCGCTCACTATAACAGACTGAGGGTCTGAATGGAGGGGGGGGGGGGGGGGGTTGTCGGGGGTTGTCGATTGTCGCTAAATCCCCAGTTAATTTTTTTTGTCACTAGTCGGTTATTTACTTCCTTGTTTTGTCGCTATGCAGTTATATTTTCTAGCCATTTGTCGCTAGTCGGTTATCCCCATACACACACTCCAGACTTGATGTGCCATCACACCTTTGTGTAAGCCAATGAGTGCTGTCACAAAGAGATGATAGCACAGTACGTAAAGTAAGGCCAGTCACAAGTGAAGGGCCTCAGCGAACGGTTCTTTGTGAATACAACCCACAAAACTTTGTGAATGAAACATTCACCAGAGATTTCCAGCCAAAGTGGTTCAAGTACTATCCTTGGTTAAAGTACTCGGTAGATAGAAAGGTTGGAACTTGCTATGCGTTTTCCACGTTTTTGAAGGATAACACTTTCACGTTTTCCATTTCACTTTGATGGTGTTTTGTTAGGCGCTTACGCTGAACAAAACACCATCAAAGTGAAATGTTCTCATTGGCGATGACAAAAAACTGGCTGGAATACCACCAGATGCAGAGGAGATCCTCATCTATAATCAGCGGCATGGATGATGGACATCGGAAATGCGTCCAACGTAATCGCGAGCTTTTACGTGTAATCATCGAATGTTTTTTTTACTCTGCCCAACAAAACATCGCTCAAAGAGGTGATGAGGAGGATCGATCGAACGTCGGACAAAGATCAGATGTCAGCAGAGGTAATTTTCTGGAGCTTTTGTACTTAACTCAGTCACAAAAGCACGCTCAGTGGACTTCGCTGGAATTTTTTTCTGACCTCATAGTTAACTTATCTGTAACTGAGAATGTAAGAGAGAGCCGCCACTAAGGGATTATACGTAATGAAACGTTTGATATAACTCGAGACGAGCAAGTGCCATTTTGTCTCCGCTATACAGCCAACGGCAGTAAGAAAGAGGCATGTGTTGGATTTCATGCGACGAAAACAACAGATGGTGAAACACTGTACAAACTAGTCAAAGAAGTCATCAACAAGCTGCAGTTAGGGCTCAAGAATATTGTGGGTGAATTCTTTGACGGGTGCAAGTAACATGAGTGGTGTAAATAAGGGACTCAGTGCACGAATGGAAGAGAGCTCTCCTCTTGCATTGTTAAATTTGGCACTGCAAGTAACCATGACAACAGTGGAACCATTACGAAATACTCTAGGCACAATCCAGAGTCTGTACAATTTTATACATTGTAGCCCAAAACGGCACGCTTTGTTTGGACACATTGAGACTGAACAATGTAGCTTGCCTACTACTTTGAAGTTTCAAAGTGTAACAAGATGATGATATGTCGGTGGGAAACGGTTAACAGCCGTCGACCAACAGCTCGAGCGAATAGTAAAGGCCGTTGCTAGTATTATCCACCGACAGGGACGCTAAAATATGCTCGGAAAGTCACGCACTTTTGCATGGAATCTGTGATTTCCAGTTCGTCCTTGGCCTGTGTGTTTTAAAGATTATTTTATCAAATACAAGCAGCCTGAGTACTTACCTTCAATGTAAGACTGTGGATGTTATTGCGGCAAGACGGAATGCTAATTTGTCCTTGGAGACCCTACGAAGCTGCCAAAATGATGAGAACTTTACGTTAGTCTGGAAACTTAATGAAAGTATCGGTGTTAACATGAAATCCTGGATTGCTGAAACAGATTTTTTTTATCGCGATGCTCCTGTGCCTCGACGACAACCCCCGACGCGTTTACAGGCGTTATTCGGGGAAAACTAAAGCGCAAGTGCTGCTGGTCGGCCATCAGAACCAGAGGATTACCATAGAGTCAATACCTTTTTCACCTCTCTGGACAAGGTCTTGGCCGAAATTGAGAGTCGGTTCAGTGGAAATGTTCAGGATGTTCTTTGTGCGTTAGGTGACGTCACTCTAAGTGATTCCCTCGCCAGTGATAGCTTTGACCTAGTTGCTGGTTACTATAATTTCGATAAGGAGCTACTTCAGGCAGACCAACGCCTGTTCTATCGATTCAAGAAATCACATGTCGAAAAATCAATAAAGACAGCGGCAGAAGTCATTAACGTATTGCATGAAAACAGCCTTTATGAAATTACACCAGAGTTCTCGAAATTGGCGTTCATTTTGGCTGTCATTCCCGCAACATCATGTTCGGCGGAACGTTCGTTCAGGGGACTCCGGCGTTTGAAGACCTACCTTTGTAGCACTATGGGGAAGCGTAGCCTCAATAGCCTCTCTATCATCTGTATTGAGCGCGCCTATGTAAATGAAGTCATTGCCAGCAATATGAACAAGATGATTGACATTTTAGGGCAACGCCATGGAAGGAAGGACTTTTTCTTTTAATAGTTTTAGATAACATTGAGACCGTCGATAGAATTAAGTACGTAAACTTTCAATTGAGCTATTTTTCCAATGATAGCAGTTCATTAGATGGGAAAATGGCGAACGTCTGCGTTTGCATGCCGATTTCAAGCCCCACCCTTTCGGGCATTGCGTATTTTTTTCGGGCAAGAAAGACACCGCCTGCCCCTACATGAAGCTACACGAAAGCGAGGTTAGTCAGTCTTTGATCTTTTGCTTTGAAGTTGCTTCCCCTGAAATCTCTTGCTTTGTCGTCGATCTGTGCCTACGAGTTGCTGTGTTTGTGAATGCGACGAGAAGGGATGGAAATCTTCCACCGTTCACCTCGAAGGGAAAATAGTGACACTTCTTTGAATCGAAGGAAATGAGTTTACGACCGCCGCGGGAACTTAAGGTTGTTTGCTACGTTTTCGGATGGAAGATCTCAGAAAAATCGTTTAAATGAAGAGCATCTGTGGTTTCTGGTGGTGTTGCCACACGATTTTCATGGTGAATACCCTCCCCAAGTAAAAGAAAGTTCTTCTTGAATGATATCCTCTGTCTCAAAAGAAAAAGTTATTTGCGTTCGCGTCAACTCGCACGGAATCACACGAAGCAAATACTACTTGGCAATAACCAAGCGAATGAACTTCAACTGCCCCGTCGTTGAAACCAGTGAAAGCATTGAGCCAAATGACAACAACTTGGAGCTAAATGCGATCGCTTACACATTTTCTAACATCGATTCCAACCTGAACTTTAACAATTCCTTCGGCAATCTTGAACTTCTTGCCTCCGTCTCTTTGGTTTCCCCTCCGAAGCGAACGAGGAAACTTAAAGAAGGAAAGCTTTTTTGTGCTTTGGAAAATTCCACTCCTTTGCGGTGGCATTCAGGAACACAAAACCGCGTAGGGAGGGCGAAACAAAGGGACGAAATCGACAACGAAGCAAGACTTTTCTGAAAAAGCATTGTCAAAACAAAACATCAAAGCCTGACTAGCCTCGCTTTCATTCGACTCGTCCCGGGCGCCAACCGAGTCGTCCGCCATATTTGCATTCGGTTTATAGTAAAAGACGAGTACCATAAATACCCGAAGGTGAGACTTGCCTAGTAAAAAAGGACGAAGAATACTGGAAGAGTAGAGATTTTTTTTTCTCGGCTGTTTTTAGTACAGAGTGCACTATTGGGATAGTTTTGGGGGCTGCCTTCCGCTAAGGCACTTAGGCTATATGTCACTATGGCCCTATGGCGTTAAAGTGCTAACTTTATATGTTAGTTTATTGTATTAATTTCGATTAATTAATTTGTCTAGAGGATGGCCAGGAAGTGATTGGGGTGTAGTAGAAAAGGTGGATGTGTACCCTATTATCTTCGTCAGTTAACCCTCGAAATCGCGAAGCTATGCATAAATTTGTTACAAAAGAAACATGGGAAATGCTATGGTGCCGCAGCGAAATCTAAGAACACATTTGTCTGGCATGCGGTCCCCAGCAGTTCTTTGAAAACGGTACCAACCAGTTCAGGTTAGTTCCTTATCGGAACCCGTATTCGGCTGCAATACATTTCCTTGAGCGCTGTCTGCTTTACCAAGGACTAAGTAATTTTTGCAGCCATCTACTTGAAGTGAAAACAAAAAGTTAGTTATACTCCACACTACTTGAAACACTCTGCTATTATCGTTAATTTAGTTTCTTTTATCTTCACGACTGTCAACCTTGTTTAAAAGCAACTATAGTCATTTTTAAATTTTCCATCGCTTTTGTGACAACGTAAAAACTTAATATTCTCATCTACATGTGCCTTCCTCAAGTCATAGATCAAATTACTTTTGTTATCGAGCAAGCAAGCAGTTGTGTTGGATGTTTGTCGTTCACAAAGCAGACGAAATAGGCACAATTAGAAAACAATTCTGTGAAGTAGATTTTGCCTAAGTTAAAAAAAAAAGGAGTGGAAATTTCAAGATAAGAAAATTTCACTTCAGAGTCTTTTTTTTTTACAATTTTGCACATGCATTCCGCCTTCGCTGTTAAATAAGTTTTTGCATTAAATAAATAGCGTCAATGGATCAGTTTTTGAGATATTAGCTTCGTGGATAAGGAATTTTTAGCGCCGGCTTCCTGTGCGCAAATTAAAATCTCGACCTTCCAAGATCGCATTTTACGCACGCGTGATGGCGGTTTGCAAATCCACGCGAATAAACTGGAATACCCACGAATGCTTTTTTTTCTGTATTCTATAGTCGTTACGAGCATTTAGTAGAAGAAGAGTACCATAAATACCCAAGTGTGGGACTTGCCTAGTATATGAATTTAGAAAAAAAAATTCTGCAAAGTATAATTAGCCTAACTTAAAAAAAGGATGGGAATTTCAAGATTAAAAAATTCCACTTCATGGTTTTTATTTTACAATTTCGCACATGCATTCCGCTTTTAATTTCCATTAAATAATTTTTTTGCATTAAAAGGGGTCAGCGGATCAGTTTTTGAGATATTAGCTTCGTGGATAAAGAACATTTTTTAATGGTCGTCCTAGGCGCAAATTAAATTGTCGACTTTGCATGCAAGATCGCTCTATGCGCACGCGTGAAGGCGGTTTGCAATTTCAGCGAATTAACGCGAATACCCACGAATAGTATTTTCTTTTTCCTGTAGTCGTTACCAGCATATACTAGAAGAAGAGTACCATAAATACCCGAGAGCGAGACTTGCCTAGTGAAAAGAACGAAGAAAACTTGGAGAGCAGTTTATTCGCTGCTGTTTTTAGTGAAGAGTGCACTATTGGGATGGTTTTGAGGGGCTGCCTGTCGCTAAGGCACTAAAGTGATAAGTCACTGTGGGCCTATGGCACTAAAGTGTAAACTTTATGTGTTTGTTTATTTAATTAATTTCAATGAATTAATTAGTTTAGAGGCAAGGAACTGATAGGGGTGAGGTGGGAAAGGTTCATGTGCACCCTTCCATCTTCTTCAGTTAGCTGTAAACATCGCAAAGCCATATATAAAGTTGTCACAAAGGAAACCAGGTAAGTGCTCAAATATTCTTGCAGACTCCGTGGCACCTAATGAAAGCGCAAATTGAATTAATCAGTCTTTGAGGATACTCGTTCACCGATGCGGGATACGTGGTATTCCGTGACTATATTACACTATCTTATCTTTATTCAGGCTTTTCATATAAGCCTATTCTTTCCTGCTTGGCCCGGCTCAGCGTAAAAAACTCCAAGTTTGCTATAACTCAACTTATGAATGCAACTTACCAGCACCGGCATTACTGCAATAAAAAAGATTGCAATAAGGCGTCTTATGTAACTCATATTCCGAATAACCACTATAGTTCTTTGTTTTAATGATGTCACTCAGCCAGAAGTAGTTTTCTCGCCCACTATAACAAACTTGACGTGCCAACACACCTTCGTGTAAGCAGTTGACGGCACGCTAGACCTTTCCAAGAGAGATGGTTATTTCTTACAAATTTTTATTTATTTTGCTCAATGATCAAATGAGGAAAAGAATCATATCATCATTTGGAGGAACTCTCAGAGTTCTCTTGTTATGCAACTCATCCCAAATCAACTTACCAGCGCCAGCGTTACCACAATAGCGAAGCATAAGATTACATCTAGATGATGCCGGCTTCTTCTGTAACTCATAGACGTAAAACGAACTGCAGTTCCTCACTTTAATTATGTAATGACAAAAACAACAGTTTGCTTTCGCACTAAAACAGACTGTGCGTGCCACCAGACCATTGGCAACTGTGGGGTGTGTACCACTGAGCCAACCTGGATGTGTGGTACCGCAGCGAAATCTAAGAACACATTTGTCTGGCATGCGGTCCCCAGCAGCTCCTTGAAAACGGTACCAACCAGATTCTAGATTATTATCGTTTTTCGTATTCGGCTTCCCTGTGTTTCCTTGAGCGCGGTCTGCTTCAGTAAGATTTGAGTAACTTTTGCAGCCATCTACTTGAAGAGGAAACAAAAGGTTTGTTAATAAGTGCGCGACAAAATTTGAAATATTTTGCTATTATCTTTAATTCATCAAGTATTTTGTTTTATCTTGACGAATTTCGCTCCTTGATAAAAAGCAAAGCTTCATATTTTTTTTTTTAATCGTTGCTCTCTTTTGTGATAACGTAAACTTTTAAATCATATTTACATGTACCTTCCTCATGCCAGAAAACAAATATCTCTTTCTTATCTAGAAATCAAGCAGTTGACTTAGAAGTTTGTTCCTTCCTTCGCAAAACTTTACAACACTGGCAATGTTAAACTCGTGGAAGGTAATCTTAAGTCTGTATGTAGAAACAAATAATGGCCAATTTTACACAGCACTATTACCACATTCTTTTCTAGATCTAAATAGTATAGTTACCATTGAGTGGACGGGTCGCCTGTCACTAACGAGTTGGCATTTGCTGAAAGAGATTAAAAGGTGAATTAAATTTACTTACTTAACGCCGGGTGGCTTACAACGCAGAGTTCTATATAGTCTAGTTATTCCATAAAACCTCTGCTCATTATCGGCAACATCTTACGGGAATTAAAATATTTAACTGATAGACAGGCGTTCTCTGCATGAGTGTGTACAATCTTAGCCTTTGTAGTAGTCTTTTTTTACGGTCACTAGGTTGCTTTTCAATTCCCTTCTGACAGAAAATCCTTACACGAGAAGTCAACTCGTTTTTCCTAAGAAAAGAAACATTCAAAGCGTTACATTGGGGAAACCGGCAGAGCATATAATACCAGGAAAATAAAAAGAACATTTGAGAAACATCAAAATTCTAGAGTTGCTAATCACGCCTGGTCCAACAAAAACGGCCACGCCATTGATTTTAAAAATGCGTCGACTATTGACAAAGGGACTTTTAGAACCAGAAAAATATTAGAACGCTTCGCATACCAGAGTGACAACTAATGCAAACAACAATTCTTTCCCGTTACCTGGGCAATACAACATCCTTTTTAACAAACATTGATATTTTTTTTTACATTTTTAGTATTTCGCAATTCAAATTTCTCATTGCTTTCTTATCATTCATTTTACCCGTCGAAGACTGCAGTTCGGGCAGTCGAAAGCTCGTAGGTTTTAATCTTTTTAGTCAGAAATCGTTTTTTTTTTTAATTTTAACTACATTTCAGAATTGTTTATTTCCCCAAACGACTAGCGAGTGGCGCAAGCTGTTTCAATTTATAACTGATGTTTCATCCGGCTCTAAAATATACTTGCGAAATTTCCGATACTTCTTTAGCATTTCTAGATATTAAAGTTTCTGTCGAAGGCACCGGTTTGTTCACCAGTGTGCACTACAAACCCACAGATTCCCATAGTTATTTGTTGTATTCATCTTCACATCCATCACATATAAAGAATTCCATTCCTTATTCTCAGTTTCTTAGACTTCGTAGCTTTTGTAGTGAAGACTACAAAATGGAAATGTGCGTGTTTTTCGACGAACGTGGCTATCCTGCCTCAGTTGTTCAAGCAGGCCATCATCGCGCCAAACAAATTGATCGGCAGTCAGCACTACAAACGTCTCAGTAGTATGGGGCACACCACGGTTTCCGTATTTTTGCGGAGGACTCTCCTTAAAGTGCGGAGGAAGCGGAGGATTCTCATTAGCCGGCGGAGGAATAAATTAACTTGATCTAAAATTGCTGTGGAAAACATTAACAGGGGTGATGTCATAAGTTATTGTCTCGTATTGGTAAATAAATTGCTGTGGAAGACATTAACATGTTCTGGTCATTACTGCTGTGGTTTCTCATTAACTGATTTATCCAGACTAACCGTTAACTGTCCGTGATTCGAAAACGTTGACAAGGGAAATTTTTGGAAGCGTAATAAGGTTCTCTAGCTTTCTCTGAAAACGTTCTCCAATTTTGGAAATCGGGCTCTTTTAACCCGATTGGTTCATGGAAATACCTGTTAAGTTTTTATCTGAACTCTCAGCTTTGCTGACGAGAGAGAAAGAGAGAATTAATTCTTAGCTAACTGCTCGAGTTTTCCTCTCCGTTAGTCACGCACTCAACTCCATTGAATTAAACCCTAGATTTGCATACAAACTCGAACGGAGAAACCCATGGGACAGCTCTATCATTGAAATTACAACAATAGCAGTTCGAAGCGCATAATTTAAACACGCGACAATAAATATTTTTGAACAGCAGGTTTTCTTAAGAGACTTTATTGCTTGTTAATAGAGAGATTTGAAATGAATAAAAAATACATTTATTGACAACGAAAGCTCCAACAGCTACGAAGTGTTTAACACAAAGTATCGGGAAATTAGGATGCAATGAACAATAAGACTGAAGTCCTCTTAACAAAGAAATAAACTGCAATAAAACAACACACTATATATCGGTTTGAAATACATTTTTATGGAGAACAAAACACAGTAGTTCTATTCTTCATCTTGTGGAATGGCTAGCTCTGTCGATTCTAACCAATCAAATCCATCTGTATCTTTCAGATCAGTAGTTCTATTCTTCATCTTGTGGAATGGGTTGCTTCACAAACAATCGATTGAGCAAGAATTTCCGCTTATCAATGGCTAGTTCTGTCGATTTTAACCAATCAAATCCATCTGTATCTTTCAGATCTTCTTGGGTTTCTATCACTTTTTGGAAGGTGTAATCTTTCTTCATCGCTCGCAACCACTGCAAATACTCTAAAAATACTTTTCTCAGTTCTTTTCTGTAGAGAGGAAGGAGAGCGTTCTGCGCTTTAAGTTGAGCTACATTTTCCGAATCTCCGTTCCTTTTGTACTCGTCGACCAAAGCATTGAGCTCAACCTCAACCTAATATGCGCGACGAAGGGTTTAAGACGGAATCCGCCAGACGTTGGAGTAACAAGTGGACAAAAATCTTGTACCAAGATTATTTACATTGTATTGCAAACTTCTGTAGGGCTCTTTTAAATATCTTCTCAAAACAATTCATTTCTAGCAACACCAAACGTCGAAAACGAATGTTGAACTTCGTATGAAACGCTTAAAAGTTTTGGTGAAATGAAACTGATGATGGAATTTTGCCTGTGTTTCCACAAAATCACCGAACTTTGAAATTTATTTTCTCTCGTTCCCGTGGGAAATTATTTTTCGGAGTTATTTCAGGCAATTACTTATGTATTTAGCTTTAAAAAAATGTAAAAATGACTGTAAAATGTTTAAAATTACTCTGGTACAGATTTTTGTCCACTAAAACCTCAAATTGCTTCATCTTCCATGGGATTTCGTCTTAAGGTAATTCCCTTGAAATTGTTCTACTATCAAACTTTTTTTGAAACTTGGTGTAATGAACATTCATGATATGAACGTTATAAAAATGCAATAAAAAAATGGGGTCACCGGGCTTGTTTACGCGTCAGCAGGCTCTTAAAATGGGGTATTTTTACTGGTTGCGCGTTAAACGTTCGAATCACCTTCATACAGAATTAAATCTTGGTTACTTGAAAGACACAAAATTTTGTCTTGAAAGTAAAGCTTCATTTATTGACATAAGCAGTATTGCTTCATTTAAGCCGTTTCTGATTGACTGGTTACGGTGATATTGCACTTTTTCGGACAGTTTCGTGGCTAACTTGAAGTCCTGGCCTTGGCCAAAATACACTCAGTTGGGAACTATTTTCCAAAAATAATTCATGTTCTACTATGAAACTTTTTTTCCCCTTGAATTATGTTATTCATTAGACTATTCTTAGCAAATACCTGAAATAAAAATCGGGGGTCACCGTGCTCGTTTAAGAGATAAGGAAAATTTATTACGTTATCGAGCTCAGTTTGAGGGAAATCTCTTACGTTTTGCACGTGCACGCGCTCGTGTGCGCGCGCTGATGACGCGAAAATCGTGCGCAGTAGGGATGCGCAATGCAATACTAAGGAATTACCTTAAGTGCTCTGTCACTTCTTGGGAAGAATCCGTTTCTTGGCTAGATTAAGAGTCTTCACTGTCTTCGTAATATTCATTACCTCGTTGAAGAGGGCAGTAATTATAACCGTCGGTCCAAAACATTTTGTTTTTTGGTTTAAACAGCACGAGCTTTGACAGCAAACTGAACTTCAAGTGGAGCGCCGCCTTTAAAGCTTATGGGACGGGGTTTAGTGTGACAAGCTACTGGTACTGCAGGTGGGGTTACTAAGCTCTCTTCTCTGTGTTCGGCGCTTCATCGTCTCCATACAAAGTGAGCCACTCAGGAACTGAATCTGCAGTTGATTTATCATGTTTGATGTTATTGGCTGCTTTTCTAACGCATTTTGGTAGAGATTTCAGTGATTTCTTTAGTCCTCTTGGTAGAGTTTTCAGGGATTTCTTTACTCTTCTTGGTGTTGATAAGTGATGGACTATTGTATCCTTTTCCTCAGTCTTCCTGCACTGATAGAGGTGTCTCACTTGTTAAAGGTCTTAATCCCTGGTTCTTCTTTGCTGGTTAGATCATCACTCTAACCTTAGGTTGTAGTTTCGCTTCTTGTAACCACTTCCTTCGATTGATATAATCAAATCCATGTACATCTGTGAGATGATTAGACAATCTAACGAGATATTTTGCTCCACAATTCGGAATTGGGCAATCACGGCACACGCGTTTAGTCATGTTACAACGCTGATTATATTAACGTGAACACCTAAAATATGTCTGGAATGTTTATTGTGTTGTAACCAACCACATGCGAGATCCTCACACCACAGGAACCACAGGCAACGAACCGTTTCCTATATGCCAAGGAACAAATTATTTTTGTTTTGTTTAAGGATACGAATTTAAACCACCGCTGTTCCCCAGGATCAGTGCTGAGGACCGCATCCAGGTCATCGTTCGAGTTTAGAAAGAAAAAAATTAGAAGCCAACGCGACGCGACGGCCACCAGCTTTCCATGTAACGACATCACATGAAGATAACAAAAAATCAACAATCGTGATTAGCATAATCCCTGCTAATATTTTTTGTAGAACAAGGGTTGATTTGTGTGGGCTAACAACTGAACCCTCGAACTACTGTGCCGGCTGAAGTTCCTTGACCGCAAGATCGCAAACTGGAAAGACCGCCGAACGAATTTTCGATCAGGCGTAACTAATTATTCCGATTTCGATCGTTACAAAAAGTTTGAAAATTCGCGCGCCAAACTGTCGCGTGCGTCTGCCTGGCACATCGGCTTAATTTACTTCAAAATCGCTCAAACCTGTATTCTTCGCTATTATAGAACATACAGTAAACAAATGGTAGGAAAAGTAATTGTTTACTTGTAAAAATACTGAATGTTAAAACAAAACGAAAATAATTTGTTCCGTGGCCGATAGGAAACCGTTCGTTGCTTGTGGTTTCTGTGGCGTGAAGATCTCGCATGTGATTAGTTACAACACAATAAACATTCAAGACATATTTTAGGTGTTCACGGTAATATAATCAGTGCTGTAACAGTTCGAGATCTCAACAAAAATAAAAGAGTTCCAGCAAATTTTAACGTTTAATGCGAAGGACAAAAAAGACACAACACAGGACAAAAAGGCCACAACACAGGACGAAAAGGCTTTTTTAGGAACAAAAGGGACAAAACGAGGCCATTCAGGACAAAAGGATAGAGAGGGCACCTTTTTGGCTCTGTATTTTCTCTGCGCGCGCGTGGAGTCTCGCGTGTAAGTCGCGCGCGTGGCTTGACAGAAAAGAAGTCATTATGGTTAATTAGCATATGAAACTGAGTATATTTAGTAAATAAACCCCTTCAGACGGCTGGTATGTCGGCTGATAATGTCCGCGGCTGAGAGATTGTCCGAAAAATGAACATTTGTCCGAGAAGCGAAGCTTCGAGGGCAAATGTGAAATTTTGAGGACAATCTCTCAGCCAAGGACATTATCAGCCGACATACCAGCAAGCCAGAAAGGGGTTTATTTATTTTATAACCCTCCCATTAATTTTCAGTTCGCAATAAACCGCTCGTAAACTGATGATAAAAAAGCCATTGGTGATCTGATGGCGAATGCGGTGATTGACGTGAGGGAGCAAAGTAAATTTGATTGGTTTAACTAACTTTATTTCCACTGTGATTGGACCAAATTTGACAAGCTGTCAACTGAATTTAATTCTCGTAACGCCCCTTGGATCAAAAACTCGAAAACTTAGCGCTTTTGGTTCATATATTCCGACGTACTGTTCATAAACTTGACTAGAAACTCAAAGAAATGTATTTCAGTCTCAGAATTTACATCTGTGAAACACGGAATGTGTAAAATCTGTAGCACTTGAAGGTGGACTGATTTTTCGTCGCTCTCTCGCTTGAAATGAAGTACTTCAGCTGGTTGTTGTTGTTTTGAGCTAAAGGTCACTGGGGTTTCATCTCGCGTTGGTTTTCACGGCCT
>JAHPZR010012554.1:0-2500 GCA_019787425.1 Platygyra sinensis | reverse complement strand
TGTAAATGTGTTCAGTAGGACTATCGGTCTAAAAACTTGCTCAGGCTAAACATGCATCGATAGCGTTCAATTCGAAACAAAGATACAAAAAATTCGCCGTTGCGGTTCACGTTCTTAAAAACACGTGGAAGTTAGTGATTTCACGTTGCTGTTTTGTAGAGGACGGCACGGAAATGTACCAAGATTCAAAAACGCACGTGCCACAGCTATTGTTGTTCTCGATTAGACCTTTGTGTGTTTGATGGCGTTCCCCGTTGCCGTCCCGCCGTCGTGCGTTTGCTAAAACTCCCTACATGAATATTACCCCCTCCCGAAGACAGTGAAGACTCTCAATCTAGCCAGAGAAGGCATTCTTGGCTAGATTGAGAGTCTTCACTGTCTTCGGGAGGGGGTAATATTCATGTAGGGAGTTTTAGCAAACGCACGACGGCGGGACGGCAACGGGGAACGCCATCAAACACACAAAGGTCTAATCGAGAACAACAATAGCTGTGGCACGTGCGTTTTTGAATCTTGGTACATTTCCGTGCCGTCCTCTACAAAACAGCAACGTGAAAATCACTAACTTCCACGTGTGTTTTCTAAGAACGTGAACCGCAACGGCGATTTATTTTTTGTATCTTTGTTTCGAATTGAACGCTAAGCGATGCATGTTTAGCCTGAGCAAGTTTTTAGACCGATAGTCCTACTGAACACATTTACAGAGCAGCGACATTAAATGGTAAAATATAAATAGATTTTTTACAAGGCTTCGTCCCTGCCGTCGCCGTCGTCATTGCTGAAAACTCCCTATTACCTCGTTGAAGAAGGCAGTAATTAAAACAGTCGCTCCAAGACCTTTTTTTATGGTTTGAACAGCACGAGCTTTGACAGCAAACTGAACGGCAAGTGGAGCGCCGCCTTTAAAAGAAGCAGTGAAAATGTGAAGCTTATGGGACGGGGTTTAGTGTGACAAGCTACTGGTACTGCAGGCGGGGTTACTAAGCTCTCTTCTCTGTGTTCGGCCCTTCATCGTCCCCATACAAAGTGAGCCACTCAGGAACTGAATCTGCTGTTGATTTATCATGTTTGATGTTATTGGCTGCTTTTCTAACGCCCCTTGGTAGAGATTTCAGTGATTTCTTTAGTCCTCTTGGTAGAGTTTTCAGGGATTTCTTTACTCTTCTTGGTGTTGATAAGTGATGGACTATTGTATCCTTTTCCTCTTCCTGCACTGATAAAGGTGTTTGTTGAAAGTCCTAATCCCTGGCTCCTCTTTGCTGGATAGATCATCACTCTAACCTAAGGTTGTAGTTTCGCTTCTCGTAACCACTTCCTTCGATTGATATAATCTAATCCATGTACATCTGTGAGATGATTAGACAATCTAACGAGATATTTTGCTCCACAATTCGGAATTGGGAATCACGGCACACGCGTTTAGTCATGTTAACAGTTCGAGATCTCAACAAAAATAAAAGAGTTCCAGCGAATTTTAACCTTTAATGTGAAGGACAAAAAGAGAGAGAGGGCACCCTTTTGGCTCTGTGTTTTCTCTGAGCGCGCGTGGAGTCTCGCGTGTAAGTCGCGCTCGTGGCTTGACAGAAAACTAAACATCATGGTTAATTAGCATATGAAACTGAATTTATTCACAAACTATCTACTAATTAATTTTTTTAAATATTAAGTCTTTAGGAAAAATCTTTCTATTTACAATCTGTCAAAATAAAAACTAATTACAAAACTTTCTATATGTTAAGGCGGAATCAGTAATTTTTGGGAAAACATTGATATTAGAGTTGGTTAACTTAAAAATTGTGTAAGATTTCTTGTCAAGAAGGCAAGTCCAAAACAATCAATGAATCATGATAAATAATACAAAACAATTACTCCTAAATTATGAAAAGGTTGACGATGCATAAAAGCGGTGTTTCATGGATTGAAATCTAAAACAACTCGCGCGACATATAGACGAGATTTACGGGAAATTTTAATATTTAAAAAAAAGTAATAATTAATTAATAGATAGTCTGTGAATTAACCTGCGATCAGGCGTCCCTTACATTTTTTGTCACGGCGGAAAGGTACGCCTGATACAATTACTTGACTATTTGTCTGTTGCTAGTCCAAAATCTGGACTTTTCTCTGATTGGTCAAGAGACAAAAACGTACTTAGAACTGAGCCATGATTGGTTACCTTTGTGGCGGTGTGATTTCCGGTAAAAAAAATCCCGCGTGCTGATGAATTCCATGACTGATGAGGCGAGCGAAGAGAGCGAGTTTTTGTCAGCTTTAAATGCTTCTCTTCAGAGTTTTGTTCAATAAACTCTCAATGATGAACAAATAGAATGCATTCATAGAATGGCATGCCATAGGAGAGATGTTTTGGCGGTGGTACTGACGGGATTAGGCAAGACCGCTATATATGTATTACCACCGTGGATTTCGATCCTATCTGTCGACAACACGCAAGACTTCCGGTAATTCTGCTTGGTTATCCGGAATTAATGATTAATTAGGG